>VMDR010006711.1:0-26576 GCA_007922815.1 Macrotus californicus
TATGCACCACTCTGCAATCAAATGCCCCAATAGCAGCTAATTCACTTGTTCCTACCTCCTGAGGATTCTGCATATGCTAATAACCATTATTTTGATTACATTTTAGGTGCAATCCACAAGTTTTTAAAACAACATTTTCTAGGAAACTTATTTGGGGCCATCCTTGAAACTAGATGGGCGTTAAACACTCAAGCTCTCTGGGCTCCACTGAGAATCAATCCTTTGCTGGCCCCCAATACGTGTTTCTAAACCCCCGTATCACATCCAAGGTTTATTTTAATGCAAATGTGAACCTCAAAATATTTTAACAGATCCTTTCCTCCACAGATCTTAACTATATAAGGATAAGACAGGTCAAAGAAGTTTTTCCCTTTACCTCTGAACAAATGGTATTTATGTATTTATTCATTCTTATGTCATATATTCTACTTTCTGTTAATTCACAATAAATGGCAGCCACTATATAAAGTACCATCCACTTATTCCAAAATCTTTGGTAGAATCATTCTAACATACTCATTAAACTAGCTATAGGATGTTTTTCCATAAGAATCCAATTAAGAAGTGGTATATTTTTTGCCCTGGCTGGTGTGGCTCAGAGGATTGGGTGCTGGCCTGCGAACCAAAGGGTCACTGGTTCGATTCCCAGTCTAGGGCACATGCCTGGGTTGTGGGCTAGGTCCCCAGTGGGGGATGTGCGAGAGACTACCACAGGTTGATGTTTCTCTCTCTCTTTCTCCTTCCCTTCCCTTCTCTAAAAATAAATAAATAAATAAATAAATCCTTTAAAAAAGAATCTCTGCATTAAGCATATATTTAAGATTTTATTTCCAGTTAATATTTCAAAGTATTTAAGTCAATACTCCAAAATAATAAAATATAATAGTAAGAATTTCTTAAATTCAAGAAGGATGGCTCATGTGACTAGCAAGAATTCCATAAAAGGTAATAATATAAACTAGATATTTCAAAGTAATTCTAAAACTGTCAAATGATTAAAATTTAAATTAAATATACACACATCACCATTTAAAATCTCAAAATGACATACTGAAAGTTGATGGCACACACATACACACAAGCATTCTAGACAAAACGAATCCATTAATACATGTGGTACTAAGATATTTAGAAGGCTTTTTAATGGTATGTGTCAGATAATTCACCATGGACAGTGATACATTCACAAAACAGTGTGTCCTAATTTGTAATACAGCAATTGGCTTCTTTCACAGCAATTGGCTCCTTTCAAGTATTGATGTAAGATCTACTGTATGTCAATAACATCTTGCAGGGGTCTAAAAGATATAGAGAAATATAGATTTAGATATAACTTATTCTATAAAGCTAAAGTTAGATTTTTCTACTTGCTTTCTCCATGTGATCACCCTCACTCCCCCCCCTTAAATGTTCTTTCTCCCTGTCTAAATCCTACTTTCATTGAGAACTAATGTCACTTCCCACTTGGAATCTCTGTAACCAATTCTGGCATATGATCTCACTACATTCTGTTTCATATACACACATTCAGTCTCTCCAACTGCATTATCTCCTACAGATTATGATGTCTAATTTCTCCTGCCCAGCAGAGTATAACCCATACTCTTAAAATATATATTAAAAATGGCCACTTCACTTAGATTAGTATGTCTATTGCCACATTTACCATGCTATCTGGTAATAATTGGTAAAAATATCTAGGACTTTGCTTCAAAATAAAATAATGAGGAAGTGGGTGGAGGTACACATGAAACCAGATTGACCACAAGCTAGTAGTTGTTAAAGCTGATGATGATATAGCCCTGACTGGTGTGGTTCAGTTGGTTGGGCATTGTCCTGCAAGGCAAAGGGTCGCAGGTTGGATTCCCAGTCAGAGCACATGCCTGGGTTGTGGATTTGGTCCCCAGTCAGGGTGCATATGAGAGGCAACCAATCAATGTTTCTTTCATGCCTGTTTCTCTCTCTCTCTTTCTCCCTCCCTTCTCTTCTCTCTAAAAATAAATAAAATCTTTAAAATAAGTTGATGATATTAATATTATATATATTATATTTTTATGTTGGCAATTTCCCATAATACAAAGTTTTAAGAAGTTTGCCTCTTCTACCAGAACAGAGAATTTAGACAGGCCCAGTAGTTTTCTTCTGGGTACACCTGTAGAGAGCAGATACATTTACTTTATAAAACACATTTCATTGTTTAGGCAGAATTACCTTTCAGTGCAAGTTCAACAGCCTTTTAGAAGGCATTCTATTTACACATTCTTTTGTTAACTCAGATAAAACATATTTATTCATTTGTTAACTATTTATTAGGTACCTACTTTCTCAGGTATCCCGTCCTGATAAATGTAGGATATCAAAAATAATTCACCATTCTAATAAAATTAAAAATCTAACAGCACCCTCATAACAGTACCCATGGATAAAAGGGGCAAGGAGGGAAGACAGGGAGATGAAGAGAAAGAAAAAATATTAAAAAGCAATAAGTACAATTTTTAAGAAAGTGATCTATGGCATCCACATTTTTCATTAGAAAGAAGACATACAGTTTGCTCAAGTTAGACAGTTCTAAAAGTGTCCCCTCCCCACTCCATTTTACAGATGAGGAAACTGAAGTTCTGAGAGGGGAAGTGACTTGCCTCAAGTCACACATCAAGTTGCTAGCAAAACCAAAATTAAAACTCATATCTGCTGATTCACAGTGCAATGTGAGTTTTCTACATCAAAGTATTTTCTTCTATACTATAATATTCAGTAGCTAAAGAAAATGATCATTTTATTATTAATATATACTTCAGTTCTATATTATACCATACTAAAAAACAAAGTATTTGGCTAAGTAAAGAGAGGAGATGAGGGGAAAAATGCACACAACTAATTGCTTAGACAGTTACACAAAACTATATGCATATACCACACTACCTCAATTCTGAGACACATTAAACTTTAAGATGTAGTATCCATTTCATAAACATTTTAAAATAAATATAGCACTGTAGATACATTTTCATTTCAAAAAACACTAAAATGTGTAAACACACCTTGAAATGTACTGGGTTGGCCAAAAAGTTCATTTAGTTTTTTCCATACAATGGCTTTAGTAGTGCTTAGCTGTCTTTAACTTCATTCAAAACAAATTTGTTAGATTCTATTGTGACAGCAGTCATATCAGCATGCATTTAAAAAAAACTTAGTCAAATTGGTGAATTTTCATGCAGCTATTTTAATATTGAAGATGAAAGAAGATAAACAACATTTTCAGTGTATTATGCTTTCTTATTTCAAGAAAGGTAAAACCGCAACTGAAACACAAAAATAGATTTATGCAGTGTATGGAGAAGGTGCTGTGGCTAATGAAACATGTCAAAAGTGGTTTGTGAAGTTTCTTGGTACTACTGACATTTTTGCCAAATAATTCTTTGTTATGGAGCTGTCTTATGCATTGGAAGATGTTTTCCGAACCCCTGGCCTCTACACACTTAGAAGCCAAAAGCAGGAGACAGCCAACATACTCAAAATATCCAAACCAATAAGAGTTATTGATGAAAATGAAAAATGTATCCTTTATTTTATGGAAAAAAATAAATGGACTTTTTGGCCAACCCATTAATATAATAATGCACTGTATGAGACACAAAAATCACTATCATTTGAGAGCCAGTATCACCAGGTACAAACACACAAGTTAAGAATCCCATCTTCTAAGGCACAGGTGGCAAACACAAGGCCAGCAGGCCAATTCCGGCCCTCCACCTAGTGTTATCCTACCGGCACATTGTTCCTTGTTTCTACCTAGCAGCACCCAAGCTCTCGCTTAACTGTTAAGAAGTAGTTTCATTTACACAGCCCTAAATTACATTCAGCCCTTTGAAGGCAACCACAAGGCTGATGTGGCCCCCTGTGAAAATGAGTGTGACACCTCTGCTCTAAGGTAACAAACAGTTACTAAATACCTAAGGACATGCAGCATTTCTTTCAATTGTGGGCACTCATATAAACAAGTTCTTCTTGCCATTTGTCTTATATGCATGAGTTTTGAAATTTGACAAAACAAAGTTTGAATCTCAGGTCTGCTCCTTAGCTCTTCAACCTCTGCAAAGTTATTACTCTGAGCTTCATTCTCTTCATCTATAAAATGGGAGAGCCCCCTTAGAGAACTGTATGAAAATTAAATGTGATCATAAAAAAAAGTACAGTACCAAGATGAAATATTGTTTTCTCTCACAATTCCTATGAGCCAAATGAAATTAAACTAAAAACTAGAGCCTTATGAGATTCCTCTTCCTCTCCTTTAGAGATTGGAATAAATCAATACTATATCCTATGGCAAATCCTACTAGTCTCCTTTGGAAAATTTTGATTAAGAAAAGCTTACTTTCTTGAAATTTGTCTCTTTTCTTCTTCAAATTGGGAACAGAAAACAATGACAAATTTTAAGTGTTTCAGTTAGTTTTATGTAAAATCAGCACTTTCATATCACCTTACTGAACTGTGAGACTCTAAGCCCATTAAAACCTCACTGAGGAGAGGAACTGTAGAACCAACATGTGGGAAGAGGGAAGACCATAAGGCCAAATGACAAAGTTAAAATGACTCAACTGTATGGGTGGCTTGGCTTCTTTTTAACCTTAAATTCATTTATTAAATGAAAAGAAAACAATGTTCAGAATAGCCAAGACTGTATCTTCATGACTCAGGGTGCTTTAGTAACCTGATCCCTCAGATCAAGCACATGCCATCTTTAACATGTAGTTTCAGGATGTTTCTACCCATAACAACCCAGTCATTCCAAGATGAGAATGTGTACCTACCAAAGTGGCTCATATGCAGTAGGCACCGTAGCAAGACCACCTTTTCTCCCATCCCAAACATAGTTCAGATTTAACATTAACCTATCCACCTATTTCCTATTAGCTCATTTCAGTTGAATTATTTTTTTCCTCACTAATTATAAAAATAATAAGGCTTGGCCCTGGCTGGTGTGGCTCAGTGGATTCAGTGCTGGCTGCGAAGCAAAGGGTCACTGGTTCAATCCCCAGCGAGGGCACATGCCCAGATTGCCCGCCAGGTCCCCTGTGAGGGGCGTGTGAGAGGCAATCACACACTGATGTTTCTCTCCCTCTCTTTCTCCCTCCCTTCCCCTCTAAAAATAAATAAATATTTTAAAAAATAATAATAAGGCTTGTTTTTTGAATTTGAAAAAATATAAAAAGTACAAGTACTTTTAAACCACCCATGATCTTACCAGTCACAGACTAAAATATTACAGAGGGACAGGCCAACATCTTTTTCTATGAATTTAAGGATAACTGTGATCATATCAAATTTTAAATATGTATAGAGCACTTGCCACTAAACATCATTAACTACTGTCCTGTATTTTAATATCTTCATTCTGGCTTTCTTCAGACTAATTTCCCATTAACTTTTTTCCTTATTTAATGCAATGGTTTCTTCTCAATCTTTATTCTTCTGAGTCTCTCAGCTATATATTTTGCTGCTGACCACTTCCTCTTTCCTAAGTCTTTCTATTCTTAGTTTCCCTAAACGGTATATTCTTCAGTGTCTACAGAAATCCTTCCAACTAATCTTTTTCTCTTTCTTCACTGGCTCTCTTCTGTTAACTTGTGACAATCTCTAAAAAAATGGCTCAGACTTAGATCTATGGATTTGCTCTCAACTTTGAATCTCCAGAACTGAACACAGCGCCTGGCATGAAACAGATACTCAATTAACGTTTACTGACTGACTTTGCCAATCCTGACCTTATTAGTCGCATGACCTTGGGCAAATTAAATCCCTCTGAATCTCAGTTCCCTCATCTATAACATAGGGATAATCAAAAGAAGATGATGCTTAGAAAGCTCACAACAGTATCTGGCACAAAGTAGCATACAATAAGTTATACTACTATTATCAATATTATCTAGCACAGGACACAAAATGTTTGAACACCAACTCTACCTCTCAACAACCCAACTTACTTTCACCATATTCCCTTGTAACTATCAAGAATATTTTTTGTGCTCTTTCTCTTACTACCTATCTCCAATTCATCATCAACTACTCTAAATCTCTCATGGTCACCATACAGAATCATCATTTATCAACTAAGCTGCAACTGACTTAGTTGATGGCCACACCCTTAAACCTTCAATTCAAACCTTCAATCTTCCTTTAAAGACACTTTTTAATCTGTCACTCATTATAATCCTCATGTCTTCCAACAGACCATACCCAACTCCTAATTCAAAGATGACTCATAACTCACCTCTTCCAGGAAACCTTCCCTGATTAACTCCACCCCACTTGAATTCCTTCTCTGTTCTGAGTCGCCTCAGCACCTCAGCTGTTGTACTAAGAGTAAAACGTGATCAGAGAGAAGCATCACCAAGAAATTATTTCTAGAAGATTATTTCTGCATCTTAAAAAATAGGGCATTAGCTATAATGCTTTGTTGATCTAGTTTGTAAGAAAGCAGTCTATACAACGAATGTCCTCTTTGATTTCTGTCCTTGACCCTATACTATTTTACCTTTGTCAAAAGTGCTGAACACTTCACGACCTTTTTGTCTTATCCTCAAGCAGAAATTATACCTCAGTACCTATCACCTCCTCCCATTTAAATCCACCAAAAATTTGGTAGGGAGCCACTTTCTTTTCTACTACCTGTTCTCTGCCCCCATCCTCTGTCTTCACCCTGCAAATAAAAATTCCGAAAGCTTGAAACAGAAAGGCAGCAGCAGTGATACCCACATATTATATCTGTCTTTCCTCTACGTGAAAAGAAATTTGAACTTTAGTTATAAAATTTCCCGCGGCTGAAAGTTTTCCCAGCAAGCATGATACAATAACCAACTTCCACAGCAAAATAGTTGACCCTGTATAATAACAGGATTGTACTCATATGCTAACTTTCACTCGTGTTACTGTAAGAGATCTTACATAACTTTTATGCTCTATTACACATGCCTAACAAGATAGTTGAGAAATTCCGCTATAGGGCAGGTTTTCTAAGAGAATCTTCTGACACTGCCTTTATACGTTTTCTTAATATGAAGAACTAAGCGATTCTTCACTGCCACCCAATCAAAAGCAAACGACACTGGTGCCATTACTTCTGAGAGATGAACTCCTTCGGGGAGGAAGGGCGACCAGCCTCGCGGCGAGAGTTAGAGTCTCAGTGTTCAAGCCCTCGATGAACACAGTGAATGAACCCGTGAACCTGTCGGACTCCTTCCTGAGACGTTTGGTTCTCTTGTCTGCCAAAGCCGACAGTTATTATTACTCACTCAAAAAAGATCCACACCCTTCAGCTACCGTACGTAAATCCGTCCTGTTTGCTCCCCGTACACCTTCCCCTTGGCCGGTCACCTGACGCCTTCTAGTCGAACGGCCTCCATCCACATCTCACTCACAGAAAACCCTCTCCCCTCAGTTACCCTCCGGTTTCAATAGGTGCCTCTTACTCCAGACCCACGTGTCCCCATTTGTTCAGATCTGTTAACCTTCAAAGCCCAAGCCTGCCCTCCCTCCACTCCCAGCTAATTTCCCCCACCCGCTTCCGATGCCTCCTTCCGAGAGGCCAACACTCCACCGTCTCCTCCGGCACCTTCTCCTGAGCATCACCCTTTTCCCATCACTTTCTTCCTCCCCAGACCTGGGATCCTTCCATCACAGGCCTCCTGGTACTGCTACCCTCACGCACACCAGCCCGCTCCCCCGGTAACTAACCCACACCGCCTTCGCCACCTCTTCGCGGCCTCCCCATCCCAGGCAGCGCCCCCCGGCGCCGCAGCGGCAATCCAGGCCCCTCCCTCCATCCCTGCAAGCGGTCCCCGCCCTCCGGAGGGCAGTGGCGCGGCCAGCGCGACCAGAGACCCCACGGACGGAGCAGGCGCCCCCAGCGCTGCGAGTCCGCGGCCGAGGGCGTGGGCGGGATGGCGGGTGTAACCCCCGCCTCGGCTCGGCCTGCTGGCCCGGTGCCCGCAGCTGCGGCCCAGTCCAGGCAAGTGAGGGCCTGCAGCTGGCCTCTCCCACCCGGCGTCCAGCCTCTCACCTAGACGCAGAGGCTCAGGCCTCGCTTTCCCCGGGGCCGTCCAGCGAAGGCTCCGCCGCCGTCGCGCTCTCCTCACGGGCTGTTCCACCGCCCCCGACCGGCTGCTAAAGAGCGGACGGGTAGCGGCACGCCCATTGGCTGCGATCCGCGCTCGCGTCAGCCGGCCCCTACCCGGACCGCCCGTCTGACTGGCTAGCGCGGCGCCTCTTTTCTACGTCTTGTCCTGATTGGCCGTCTCGTGCCCCCTTACCGAGAGGACCGCTCACCCGCCTCACAGCTCCGGCCTCCCACCCCCAACCCCTTTTTTATCCTGCAGGGAGGGGGACGGAGCAGGCGCGTGTAGAACTCGAACAGCCAATGGGAGCGCCGAAAGAGGGCCTGGGGGCGGGGGTGGCGCTGCGGCCCGCAGGCCCGCGGGGAAAGTTCAGCCAATGGGCGTGCCTCCACATCACGGGCTCCGGAGCGCCTCCCCTGGCCACTCGCGTTCCGGCGGGTCGCGCCCAGAACCACACCCGGCTCCCTGGCGCGCGGGAGGGGCGCCGGCTGGAATGGTGGGGAGGCTGCGGCGGGGCTGGCTTGGGAGACGGCGGGAGGCTATTGTGGCGTGCTCCAGCAGTACTTACGTGAGTCCCGAAGCGCCTTCTGGTGGGGCTGGTTCCGGTCCGTGAGAGCAGAGCCGTTGCACGGTGGATCCCTTGGAATCTCCGCAGGATGCCCTTCTGGGAGGGAGCCGAACGTGCGTCTCGTCCAGCCCCTTGGAGCTGTGGGCCAAATCACTCCACTTTCCACTTCCTCCAGAATAATTTCGTACAAAACTTGTTTGTGGTGTAAGAATTTAGAATAATAGTTACCTCTGGGAGGGAGGTTTGAAAGGGGCACAAGGGAAACTGATGAGAGCTTAAAAAGCTGTCTTGATCTCAGCGGTAGTTACAGAGGTGTATACATATGTAAAAATTCATCGAGCCTTACACTTAATATTAGTGCACTCAACGCACTTTGTGTATATCTCATTTTTTTAAATAATGAAGGGATTGTGAAAATAACATTACCATAACCTTAGCCTCCATGGGACTCCCATGGTATAAACAGTCTCACCAGGATTTAGCTATCATTTCAAAACGACAAACTGGGAAGAAAAAATGAATTGTGAGAATTTAAAATGAGTGAAAGCTCTTGGCACGGTGAATAACACACGCAGGTTGGTACTTTAAGGATAAGCTAAGATAATTCAAAGTGATTTTTCTTAGTTTCAGGGTGTGGCTCTGTTAGCAGCACAGAAGCATCCAGGGTGTTGCATCCAGTTGGTAAATACATAGTTTACTGAGCTCCCTAGTTTGTGGCTACATAAGTCTGAACACCAGAAACTTTCATTTTAATCCCATGGCTTTTGCCCTGAAGGAGCTCACAGTCCATTGTATAGTTATTCTGGGAAGAGGGCACAGAACACAAAGTACCACTTAGTTAGGCAAGATGTATGTGGCTGGAAACCAGTCCAGTAGCTATTCTGAAATAGCCAGGGTCAGGTGAAACTCTCTTAGAAATGTGTCAGTAATATTCTTCCCCAAACAGACATAAGAACTCTTAGCCAAATTCTAATAGGACACCAGCAACAAAACAGCTCAAGATGACGGGATTCATATTTAGTAATTTTGTCATTAAGTTGTTCAATTCAGATAAATACCTTTGTTTAAAGTACTTGTCCGTGAACTAGGCACATAAAATTAGATAGAACAATATTTTCCATAAAGCAAAGGGTGTAATAGGGAGATAGACATACACAGACAATTCCAACACAATGCAGGATAAAGCAATACATTCAAAAAGTATTTAACCCAGCTTAGGGAATGTAGGGGCATCTTCTTAGGATATACTTCTAAGGTTGATCAGTATAACGTGTAACTAGGCACTATTTCTGGAGAATACTTTCATTACAAATTTTTTTATGTTTTGTGCAGATATCTTGATTTTTTCAATGGCTATAAATACAAAAGCAAATTAATACTCAGTTCTGAAGAAACCACACTAAGAAATTAAATTATTGCTTAGTGAATACATTGTGATTTTAAAAAATAACTTTAGAGTTGAGAGCATAAAGTCATCTCATTTGATTCATCAGTGTGTACGTAGCATGCACCTCCAGCAGAGACCCTCACAGATGGACAGCTTCTAGTCCATGTAGCATGCTATCTGGAGGAGGGCTTAATGGTTCACTCTTGAAGATCATCTAGTCTTTTGGGGAGGGCAGGTTGTATGGCCAGTGTCCCTCATAATGCACCACCATTCTTAAGTGAATTCAAAGAATTCATATATCTAAAAAACATGAGTAATGAATAGTGTTTACAAAAGGCAGTGAAGAATTTTGCCCAGAGTCTAACCTATAAAATGCTAGTAATACCAAAATAGTAATCATTCATTCAAATGCTTTTCCTATTTTTCTTAAATAAGAGTCCTAAAAACTGGGCAGCCATATATTGGAATCAATTTCATTGTAATTTTATTCAAATAAAAAGCACTCGTACATGATTTTGATCTTTGCTATAGAAACACAGTTCTGTAAGTAAAGGTAAATTATACCGAACCAAAAATGTGCTATTATAGTTTACACCCTAAGGAGAGATATATATTACTGAGAAAATACATAGGAATAAGCACCAAAACATATATGCTACATATAATGTAATGATAACTATTTATGAATCCCTCAGAATTTTTTTTATATTTTGAGTTTATTCTTCATTTAACTTTGAAAACACTAGTTGAATATTAAAACAAAAACAATAGCAAGTACTGAGCATATTATGATGACACTTCTTATTCATTTGGTACTATATATAAAATGTCAGCAGTAAGTGTTATTCACTGACTCCATTAAGAGATCTGACCCTGAACACTACCCCTAGGATGATGTTCATCATCCTTATATACCTCTCCATTGTAATGGCGCTGTCTTTCTTGATTTAGATCAAAGTCCACCAGTTCTACCTGGTCCATTTCATTAGTCTCTTCTATGATACTTCCTTCCTTTCAGGTAGTTTTTCCAGCAAAGAAAGTTTATCAAGAGAGAGAAAGCCATTCTCAAGAAAGTTAACCTTAAATTCGATGATTAGGTGAGCCTTTTCCTAAAGTCTACTGTACATTGGCATGCCTGCATTCAGCACACACTTGATATCTCCATGTTTGACAATCTGACCTGGATGATAGGTGATTACTGTGGTTTGGTTGTCAAAAGTACCTATTGACCTTTGGAAGCCACACAATGCTTCAAACAGCCGTGTATCCATACACATGAAAAGGTCTCATCAAGTGTAAAGAGTATAAATACTATGGTCCTTCTGATCTAAAACAGTGATAATATCTCCTGTCCCAGTCCTAGTTCTTGGTCTCCTTTTACTGTGGAATGTTATCTTCTGGCCATCTTTCATGCCTTTGTCAAATGAACTTCTAGAATCTTCTCTCAAACTATCTTCCTCTTTTGCATCTATCTTTAGGACTGTGCCATTCCCCATGGCAGTCCGTGCACACAGACTGAGTTTGCTGAACCACTCCAGGTCCTATCTGATGAATACTTATTTGCATCCCAGAACCTCAGCAACTGGGACAGCACTCTACTGCTCCTTTCTTAGCACCGCGGCCTTCACACTTGTCACAAGTTACATTCTTTTGCAGAGCTAGTTTTCTTGTTGCACCATTATACGTATGAATCTCCTAAGTTTACTGAGAGCTGATGCACAACATTTTTACCTTCCCTTTCCCTCTGTGTCCTTCCTCCTCCTCCAAAACGCACATCAAAGATGTCCATGGGGAAGCCAAAACCTCCACCTGCTCCACCCTCTGTAATTGCCTGTTCTCCTCTTTGTCATATGATTCCCTTTTCTTTGCATAGAGAGCACTTCCTGAGAAATCTGTTGAAACTTCTTCCCTTCATTTGGATACTTACCAGGGTGATGCTTCAAGGCCAGCTTCCTATAAGCCTTTTATTCAATTCTTGGGTGGCATTGGGTTTGACCCCCAAAACATCATAGTAAGTGCTTTCTTTTACCATTTTTGACAGCTGGTGAGTGGGCTGAGGCAGGTATGGAGGAGCGGCAAAGAGCACGTTGCCACATATAGCTCGAAAAGCCCCCCTCCTCAGCCTCTCACGAGTGTTCTGGAAAGTTCCTGAATCCCTCAGAATTTTATAACATCTTTCAAAACAGAAATACTACCTTTTCCTGCTCTGAGAAAACACTTTTCTTGTAACATGTATCATTTTCTAACTCATATTTTTCTGTTAATGTCTTATTAAACACAGTCCTGATGAGGTTCTTCACTCTGTTAAAAAAGAGACAACAGGCTCATGATGGAGTCACTTTTGCTAAGCCCTCATCACCCAACTGATATTTAATACCTAACCTAAATGGAATCTCAGCCTTCCCCAGGAATGTTACTTTTAACCAGTTAAACTGTAATTTCCTTGTCAGCACTAGTGAGGTAATCCATCTGAGACACCCCAAAGAAAAGTGCCTTGCCTGAAATGACGCACTCTCTGCTAGAAACTTCATTTGCCTGCCCCCTTCTCCCTATAGAAAGCCCTTCTTTTGGTATAGGTTCTTGGAGCTTTGCTAGATGGGATGTTGCCTGTATCATTGGATACTGCTAATTAGATCCTTAAATTTACTCAGTTGAATGTTTTAACAGCTCTATCTTCATAACAACAACACAATGCAAGTATTTATGTATCTGAATTTCATAGAAGAGAAAACCTGCCCAAAGTCATACAACTGTTAGATGGCAGAAGTATGATTGAAACCTAGTTCTCTTTGATGGCAAACTCCATAATCTTTCTACTATGCCACATCTGCCTCCTCCAAAACAAGATCAAGTCATTTTGACTGGTCCTTTTACATCTTTGAATTCCCCCCAAAAGATCTCACATAGGTGTCAGGGAACTCACAGAATTATTTTCACCATACCTTTCTTTATATTTACTAATCTCATGACAATGGAGAGTATGAACTATAAAAAGTAACCATTTTGCATTAAAAATGTTTGTTTTGACAAAACTAAAGGGAACACAACTTTGAAGTGGTAGTAGAGAACCCATCAAAGCTATCGAGAATGCATCAAAGATGCTCAGTTTCATAGTATATAAACAGTTTCAGAAGAGGGGATAGGAGGGATAAATGGTGATGGAAGGACACTTAACTTAGGGTGGTGAATGCACAATACAATATACAGATGATGTAGTACAGAACTGTACATGGAACCTATATAATTTTCTTAACCATTGTTACCCCAATAAACTCAATTCAAAAAAAAGAGTTTCAGGCAACTCAAGAGAGCCAGATTTCTAGTAAGGGCAGTTATACTCTGCAGTTCATTTGGTGATCTCTATGTTGCCCTGTACTCAATTATGACATCCAGAATCGGTCTGCTTTAAACATATTTTTAAAGCTTGTTATTAGAAAAAAAATTCTACCAAGTTTCTAACAGTTCTACTGATACATCAGTTGACAGTCTGAGCAAGCACTCACAGGCCCCCGTGGCTTAATTTCCTCATCTCTAAAAGGGAGGTGAAACTTAATGCCCAGTATCTGATCTGGGTGTTTCAGAGATCTGTGAAACAAGTTTGATTGTCACCTGAAAGTGAATAATCTGACCCTCAGTTATTCAACAGCTTTAACCTATGTGGAACAAAAATGGAGCTGTTATGGTCTTGGCTGATCTAAATCATTCCTGTGTCCTAGCCATGGTCTTGCTGGTTCTTGAAGGCTGGCAGAATATGCCACCTCAAAATATGCCACTTTGGCACAAGGATTATTTAGAGCTAAAGACACTTAAAAAAACAGCAGGTGCAAAAAGGGTATTCTAATCCCCATTTTTCTTCCTGAAAAGAGGAGATAAAAACTCCCATGTAAAGATGCCCTCCTTATTTGACAAGGAAAACATTCTGAGATGTCCTAAATTAAATTACAGCAGGCCAGAGGGTAGGAGGAAGAGACTAGAAGGTTAATCAGTTAAGAACCTCAAGGAGAAAGCAACAAGACTGCTTATTTTCTTAAACAAATGTTGAAATTTTGAATTAATTCCCAGGTGGTTGTTTCCGAGATTACTTAGACAGAAGAAGCAATGCGTGAACTTTCCAGACTGTTGGCCACAGCCAATTCTGAAAGAGCAAATACTTCCTTGCAGACTATACACCTATCCCAGAACTAGTTCAGCTTTGCTTTTTCATGCCCCCTCTATCTATAGCCAATGTAAATTCTTTCAAAGGAACTTACATCCATCTTCCCCGAACTCATTGCATAAAAGAGCCCCATCAACGTCAGGATGTCAGACATGTTTGTCTTCTCCACCTGGCTCTGCCGTTGGCAATTTAGGCTGCGTACTCCAGGACCTGGTCCTTTTTCTGGCCAGCATATGGCTCAATACGCCCTTTCTTTCAGGAAAACTTTCGGCTTCAAAGGTTTTTGTTTCACACACTCTTCCATGGGGTATCGAAGCCGAGAGGGTCTTGTGTTAAATAGACCTTGTTTAAGTAATTCTTTTCCTTTAGCGTCCTCATAAAGTGTAATGACTTTTCCACAGTTGCCTCTCTTTGTTCAATTTAATGTGAAAGCCCGTAGATTTTGCTATTTTTAGGGCTTCATTTTCTTATGAGAGCTCTTGTGTCACGTAAAACATGTAATTTGTATACTCTTCTCCTGTCTTGTATCAGTTTAATTCTCAGGCCCAGCTCCAAAAGCCTAAGAAGATAGAGGTAAAATTTTGCCTCCCCTACATTCTCAACTGTCTCCTTTAGAACCTGCTTATAGATGAAAATGTCCTGCTGTTACCTAGCTGACAGGTGTTAAGAGGAAGATAAACAGTCTTTGTAACATTTCTTCAAATTCCATCTGTTGTTTATTTCCCAAGCATCATTGTGAAAAGAAGAAACCATCTTACTGGCCAATTTCTTCCCGCATCTGATTAGACGGTCATTTTGCCTATCTTTTTTGAGTGGTATCATCATTGTTTAGACCTCATTGTGAGGCAATAGTAACTCAACAGAACCCTGAGACCTAGAGGTTATTCTTTTCTCTTTCTTGTCTCCTTTCCTTTTTCTTTTTTTTTTTAGGAATTTACTCTCTTTGCACATGAGTGAGAACAGAGTTGCTGCAGACGCCCAGAAATGGGAATTGCTAGTGCATCACCTGTATTCAGATATCACAGCACGTTTAAGGTGTAAGCCACAGACACTGACCCGCCAATCTCCTGCTCTCTGGGTAGTATTTTTTGAGAACTGTGCCTAAAATCTCTAAGATCAGTGTCATCACACCTTTGAACTTCTAGGGAAAGGCTGCATCCTGGAAATATTTGCAAACAAAAGCCCTGCAAGGAGAGAACTTCAGGCAGCAAACCACACCGTATGTATAAAATTGTCAGTATATGTAAAAGTATGATTCATTAAGGAAGTAAAACTTATACTTGACTCAGTCCCTAATCTCTTATTTTCTAGAGCACAGGACACAAATTAGTTTCTCCATAAACAAAGCCATTTAATCACTGTAACAATATTTACTGATTGTAGATTTTTTTTAATGAATTAGGCAATGTTTGGCCTGAGAAAAAGAGTATAGTGATTAAAAGTCCTGACTCTAGAACTGAACTCCTGTGTGTAGAATCTGTCCATGTAAGAAACATCCAAACCTGTAAGAATTTTTATGGGTTTGTGTGAGTCAAACTGACAACAATTACCAGGAAGCAAACCTCAAATGATTGAGAAAATGCCCTGGAAAAATGCGGTTTTTCACCTTATATTATACATTACAATCAAAAGAGGAGGTACAAGGAGGCTACACGAAAGCCATTGGTGATACATTAGGGAAGCGGGAGAAGGCAAAGCAGAGAAACCTCTGGGATTGGATAAAATATAAAATGATAGACATATGCTTCCTTTACACAGGTGGGTAAAGGATAGTTAATAGTCAACAATTAACATAACAATGGGGGATTTGTGGACTTCGAGTGGTCTGGAAAAAGGAAATTTGATACTCCAAATGTATGTTATCATGGCTGCAAAAAGATAATAAACAGGCTCAGTTAAGGTAAAGATTGACTTTTGTCAGGGAAGATTCCAACCTAGGACATGGCTGCCCACCATGACCTGCTCTTGGTGAGAAAGTTTTTAATTTCAGCCCATCCTAGGTGGTTACTGTAGGTCTCTTAAGTTTGTAAGGCTGCCACGCAGGCCTCCCCTGAGCTTGTCAGGTTTAGTACACTGCCCCTTTTTGTCCACAAATTTGAGAACTACCATTTATTGTCTCTGTGACCTAGGGCAAGTTATTTATCCTTGTGCCTTAGTTTCCCAGGGGTAAAATGGAAGTGTTGATAATACCACCTACCTCACAAAGTTGCAATGAACCTTAAAGAGTTAATATTTTAAAGCACTGAGTATAGTTTCTGGCCCATGGTAATCTCTATCTTAAAGGCTTACTCTAAGGTTGTTAAATCTTAAAGAAAAATAATAATAAATTGAAAGACTTCCCAGAACCAATAATAATACCTACCTTCTAATTTTGAAGATATACTAATATGCCAAACACTTTATAGATATTATTTCCAAGCCTGACAACAAGATAGATATTAATATCTCCATTTTACAGATGAGGAAGTGAAAGATCAGGGAATTTAATTTAGTTGCCTAAGAACACATAACTGAGTAATGGAGTTGGGAATTCTAACTCAGTGTGTCTAATTCCAAAACATATGCCCTTCCACTGTGCAACATTATTTCCTAAATCTTCTTATACATCCTCTCTGTTTATATCCACACTGCTTTACAACAGGACTTAAGAATCATTTGGCATCACTTCTTGGTCTTTAGGCTAAGATCAAATGTAGTGTTCTTCTCAGAGCTGCTACTCAAGGACAGTATGTTCACGGACAGACCTAGAGGGTATTATGCCAAATGAAGTAAGTCAGACAAACACAAACACCATATGATTTCATTCACATGTGGAATCTAAATGAACAAAACAGAAACTCACAGATGCAGAGAACAAACTGACGGTTGCCAGATGGAAGGGTGGATGGAGGCTAAGGAAAAAGCTGAAGGGATTAAAAAGTACAAACTGGAAGTTAAAAAGTAGTCACGGGGATGTAAAGCATAAGGAATATAGTTAATAATATTGTAATAACTATGTATAATACCAGGTGGGTCCTAGACTTATGGGGGAGGAATCACTTCATAAGTTATGTAGATATCTAACTGCAACAGGGTGGGTTTGGCCAGATCACTGGGGAGCAGAGGAGAAGGACCCCAGAAGTGGCAGAAGAGTCAGCACCTGACCCCTAGAAGGGAGGGCATTGCAGGAATCACCGAAGGCAGGGATAGACACTGGAGCTGAGGTGTGATAGGCTTCCACATGCCCAGGCAACAGTAAACAAAGCCAACATGGCTGAGCAGCTCATGACACAGGCCACACAGAGACACTGCGGGCTGTGGGGGGCAGATACCCCACCTCGGGCTGAGAGGCTTGTGCCCCTGTGCGTGGCTGGAAAACTCCTGCCCCCTTCTGGAAAACGACAGCTGGAACACGGGCAAAACACTGTGTGGCTGACAAACATGGCAGACATTAGCCCACATTGGTTGAAAAGCCAGATGCTCTGTTGTGCATGGGTTTCTGGGCTGAGATTTTAAAAACAAAATGCATGGGAAAATGTGCTCTTTCCACTTCCCTCGCTAGCTGGTCAGCCTCAGGGGGCCCAAGTTCATGGGCCAGTGGGCCCTGGAGGCCACGTGGTCTGGGAGCATTCCTGGCACCCCTCCCTCAGAGAAAGTGTGGCAGTGCTGGCTGTGCTGCATGGCCCAGCTTGGCCAGGTACACACAGACATGTGAAAGATGCCTGAGACCAGACCTTGACTGGGACCCACTTGAACCACCTGAATGATCATACTATAGACATCTGCGTTTGTTGAAGGATGGTACTTTTAATTGAGAGAGAGGATTCCAGGTGCTTCCTTGGACTGATCTGGTCTGGCAGAGGGTGGTAAGGTTATTTGCTATTTTAAGGGGAGCACAGCTCTGAGGCAGAAATTTGCCATTATTCCAAAACCATATAGCCTTTAAATAAACCACCCCTTTCCTTTTTCACCAGACTTCTGTTTCCAGACACTGTCTGTTAGGCAGCGAGCAGTAGAACCCCACTAACTGTTCTGGAACAGCACTGTCCTGTAATGTAACCACTATGCTGTATAACTGAAATGAATAGAATATTTATAGTCAGTTGTAGTTAAATATTTTTTAATTTAACAAAAATAAAACAAAAACAGACTCATAGAGACAGAGACTGAAGAAATAGTTACCAGAAGGGAGGGGTGGGGATGGGTGAAAAAGAAAAGGGAAATATAGTCAATACTATATTTCGCCATGTATAATGCACACCCACATTTTGTGTGCATTGGACATGGGATTATTATACCCATTATTATACCCATGGCATGTAATCATTATGCTCATGTATAATGCACATCCTTATTTTTTCCTCAAAAATTTGGGCTAGCAAGTGTGCATTATACATAGCAAAATATGGTAATACTGTGATAAATATACATGGTGACAGATGATTACTAGAATTAGTGGGGTGATCACATTATAAGATACAAAAATGTGCAGACAACTGTAAATGAACAACAATAAAGTAATTTAAAAAAGATATAAAAATGTTGAATCACTATATTGTATACCTGAAATTAACATAACCAATGTAAAATTACATACCAACTACACTTAAATAAAAATAAGTAAATAAAAAATGAAATAAGAATAAAAGATAGAAAAAGAAAAAAAAAAAGCTTCTGGCTGGGAAAAAAATCACTTTGCCCAACCCCTCTGTCCTTTCACAAATAGGTAAACTGAGATCATTAGAAGTTAAGTGACTTTCCCAAGACTACCTAACTACTTAATGACTGTTCAGTAGCTATTGAGTGCCAACCAACCATTTCAAGGTAGGGAAAGAAATAAACAGTTATGTATATTGCTTATCACAATGCCTTCCACATGATAAGTAACCAATGCTAACTATTTTTACCATTGTTCGTTTATTAATTCATTCACTTAACATTCATGTACTGGGCATTTTTTACAAGTTTGGCACCTGGGAATACAAAAATGAACAAGCTATGAGCCCTTCTGAAGCTTATACAAGCTGTCCAATATGAAAGCCACTCACCACATGTGACAATGGAGCCCTTGATAAGTGGCATATTGGAATGTACTGTAAGTATAAAAAGTACACAGGATTTCGAAAACTTACAATAATAAGGTAAACTACATCATTAATAAATGTTATATTAGTTACATGTTGAAATGACAATATTTGGGATATATTGTGTTAAATGAAAGTATTAAAATTATTTTTATCTGTTTCATTTTACTTTATTAAATGTGGCTACCAAAAAGGCAAAATTACATGCAGCTTGTATTTCTATTGGACAGTATTGGCCAAGACGGCAAAAAGAGGAATGCAATAAAATGTAAGCGCTATGAGAAAAGTCAATAGAATGTTTCATGGGAGCACAGGACAAACTTCATATGGAAATCCACAAAGGCTTCACAGAGGAGGAAATATTTGAATCCTCAAAATGAGTAAGAACATTGTCAGGTGAGTATTTTCCAGCCAGAAGATGAGCATGTACAATGTGTCACTAAACATGAAAAAAAAACCAAGTCGATATGTGATAATTTGACTCTTCTCAGGTCAAAGAGGGCCAAGGTACATGATGAGAGGTAGTAAGAGATGAAGTGGGAAAACACATTAAAGAAAGATTATGAAAAGCTTTGCAAGCCATGCACTATTAAAAATTTTGATAAAGAGGACTGGCGTTATTTTATTTGAGCTTTAGAAAGGTAACTCTAGTGGCCATATGGAGGTTGGACTGGAAGTAGGAAAAAGACTTGGGATGGGAAAATGGAAAACAAAGACAGGAGATTTCCATGTCCATAATTTGGTCAATGGTAGTGGAAATTCAGAAGAGGTGAGGGCCCCAGAAGATATCTCAGTACAGCCCAACTGACTAAACCTGGCAGCTTATGTTGGACAAGCAAAGAAAAAAGAGTGATTAAGAAACACACCCAGATGTATTTGTACATGGCTAATAGTGACATTTTCTTTTTGTTAAATATTTATTGAAGGCCTACTTATGTGCCAGGTAGTAGGTAGTAGTGCTTAATGGACTTCTGGTGACAATGTCTTAACATTATATGATTATGTTTAAAATATTTACTAGGGCTCAGAAAAGAATAAGTGATTAAATCAATATTTAATTATAGGCCCACTTGATGCGGACTCTGCCCGCGGAATCTGTGTGTTGTGGGTGTTTATGCTATGGCTGCAACAAACAATGAACAAATTCACATGGACTACAGAAATCTGGTGGAGAAAAAGGGACGAGATGGCCGCTCTCTAAGTGAGAGAGAGAGGGCCGGCATGATCCCTGCCTCAACAGGCTTTTATTGATATTCTAGGTACATTACATCAAGGATGGCCCTCATTTGCTATGCACAAGTTCACTTTAGGTGGTGACCTTTAATAGATAACAAAGGAAAGAATCTTGCCAACTTCAGAGAGAAAGGTCATTTGCAAATGTAAAGGGGAAAAGTGGCTGAACTGGTTACACCCACACTTGGGAGGTTTAGCACAGATCACAGTAAACCTCTGCTACCTCGATTCCGGGTCAGGGAGTTTTTTTTAGCAAGAGCAAGTCTCAAAGCGGCCTAGGTACAATGCAGGCCTGATTCCCCGCGGGAGAACCGATCCGTGGGTTTGCTTCCTGTGTGCCAAATATGCACCTGTCTGCTTTCAGAACAGAGCTGAGCTACATTAGGCATTCCACACAGATAAGTTCCCTGTACCCACTAATAAAATTTTTATTTTACTTCTATTGTAAAATTGTATCTTATTTTCAGGGAACTTCAAGTGTCAAAACTCTTGTGCCAAGGTGAGAGTAGGGGTTCCTCATCTAATGAGATAGCCAGTTAGAGCAGGAATCTGATCCCTAAGGGGAGAGATCAACCCACAAACTGACACATACAAGGTCTGCTGCTGTCAAGTTTAGAAAAGGGTGTGTGAAGAAACATGAACTCCTTCGTAAATTGCTTGTAAATTAGTGCACTGCATTTTGAAAAGCAATTTGGCAGTTTGTAGTAAAATTGAAAATGTGCATTTCATGGAACTCAGTCATTGGATTTCTGTAACCCTGAACAGCACCCTGCAAAGCAAGCACTAAGTCCAGACTTCTCTGTAGCAGCAAGACAACAATTTTAACAGTCAAAATTCCTTTTAAGTCAAGGGTTTATTTACTATAGCAATCACCAG
The DNA here is from genome assembly GCA_007922815.1 of Macrotus californicus. NCBI lineage: Eukaryota > Metazoa > Chordata > Mammalia > Chiroptera > Phyllostomidae > Macrotus > Macrotus californicus. Next base: position 21,398 of record VMDR010006711.1, read on the forward strand.
AAAATTAAAATTATGTTAGTAATGTTTGAACAATGAAGAGGGAACAAATATTCAGCAACCTTAGTTTTCTTTCTGGCTTAGAAGAACATGCTCTGCATGTGTTATGCTTGACTCACTAAGCCATGGACGTTTTCAACATAGGGTTTGGTGAATGTCGAGTGGTACAGGAAGGCTGTCAGTTACAAGAGTTACGAAGAATTATTGACAACCAGGTTAGAGTCATGTTGGCCAGAAGAACTTGAAATTCAAGAAAGATTTAGAAACTATAAAAAGTGAGAAAGGTGAAGGACCTAAGACTTAAAATGCAAATGACATGAGTATTCTCTCTTTATTTCTGAAAAGAAAAGTGGCAATTCAGGTTACACAGGCTTCAAACATAGAATGATAAGGAATGTACACAAAGGTTAAAAAAAAATTAGTGTAGCAGGAGGGAGAGAATCAAGTTCTTTTCTTTTAACACAATAAAAACCTGGTAGAAGCTGGATTCTAGAGTCATTGTTTATTGGTATTGTACCCTCTTTTCCCAGAACACAGCCACAACTTTACTAAATAAAAACATCAAGGGGGCTGAAGGAGTATCACTTTTGAAACTGATATTCATATTATTACCAATTTTTCCACTAATGTCCTTTTCCCAACCTAGGGCACCATACTGCATTTGGTCATCATGTTTCCTTAATCCTGTCCAGCTTTTGACAATTTCTCGGTCTCTCCTTGTTTTTCACGACTTTGACAGTTTTGAGGAGTTCTGGTCAGATATTTTTTTAGACTGTCCTTCTGTTTGGGTTGTTCTCAGGATTATACCAAAGTTACCAGTTTGGGGGGCACTTGTTGCAAAGGTGAATTGCCTTTTCCTTACATATTATCAGAGGGTATATGATATCAACAGGACTTATCACTGGTGATGTCAACCTTAGCCATTTGGTTAAGGGAGTGTCTGCCAGTTTTCTCCTATTTTTCTTTCCCATACTCTGTTCTTTGGAAAGAAGTTACTAAATATAGCCCACACTCAAGGAGAGGGGAATTAAGCTTTATCTCCTGGAGTGGGAAGTATCTATAAATATTGTTCTGACTTCTTCCATAGGGAAAATTTGTTCTTTCTCCAGCACTTATCTGTTGACAGGTTAAAGAAATGTTAAGAATCCTCCTTGTTTATGCCAGAGCTGTGGCCTTTTATTGTAAGAATGAATATAGGTGTGCTGTCTCCTGGAGGGAACGGTTAGTCAACCGAGTCACGAAAGGCCCTTGGCATGTATCCACTTTTGTCTAAAACATATTTAAGTAGAACCCCCAAAGTGGGACTTTGGAATCCCACCCAAGGGAAGGACGCTTCACTCGGAACTGTTCCCAGACGAACCCCAGATACGGCTGCCTCTGGGATTGCCCAGTGTCAGTGTTCAGGTGTTGGTGCTTTATACTATTAATTCTTGCTTTCTCTTTGCTCTTGCTTAATAAATTGCTTAACTATTCACCTTTGACTTGGGGTTTCTATTGTCTGCGAATCTGAACATCCAAATTAAGTGGCCACCATCTCATACGTGCCCCTTAATGGCACATCTGTCTACTTATTCAATTGTTTATATCAGTGTGGGCTCATGGATATTTATTTTATTATTTGGGTTATAATATTTGTTTTTCAAATTGCTCCAGCTTTGGTCAAATTTTTCCAGCTTTGAGGCCTCTTTCAGTTCAACTCCTTTGTCCCTTATTAGGATTTATTCTAGCCTTCTCTCCTTGATTAGTTTTTAGCTTTATTCTCTGATAGTGAAGTAGTTTCAAAAATTCTAACTCATACCAAGTAGAGTATAAGGTATATATATGTTGTTTTTTGTCTTTACCCTTACAGTATCCAGTCCAAACATGGTTTTCCACAGTTACTTAGGCTAGCTCCTGTTTTCCCCATTTTCTTTGGTGAAGTTACATTATACATTTGTAATATAATTAAATTCATCTGTCACTGTCTACATTCCATCCTGGGAACATCTTGGTTGATATTTTTAAATTTGCATGCAGAGAAGTTCATTATTTGTGATGCATAATTCTATGGGTTTTAATAAGTATCATACAGAATATTTTTATCACCTTAGCAATTACTCTGTCCAGCCCCTTTATATTCTGAACTCCTTTAAAATACTAGTTCCCCCTAAAAATTGATTCATTCACTTTAACTATAGTTGTTCTGAGGGCCTAGGTTCCTAGGAGACATTTTTATGGCTTCTCATATGTGCTGAATTGATAAGTTTAGGGTTCAGAGGGCAGCATTCTTTCACATTTCTAAGGTTTGGGAAGGCTCCTCACTGCTGCTCACTCCACTGCCACATAGTAACTAAATAGCTTGCCCACAAAATTATAATGACCAAAAACGTACATCTGAAAGATTCATTGAGGACGGCATTAAGGGACTGTTCCATCTCCTTCATCGTACCTTGTTAGAGTAAAACATGAAAAACTTTGCTGGGCCCTGGTTGGTGTGGCTCAATGGACTGAGTACTGGCCTGCAAACCAAGAGGTCACAGGCTCTATTCCCAGTCAGGGCACATGCCTGTGTTTTGGGCCGGTTCCACAGTTGGGGGCACATGAGAGGCAACCACACATTGATGTTTCTCTCCCTCTCTTTCTCCCTTCCCCTCTCTCTAAAAACTAAATAAATAAAATCTTTATTAAAAACCTTTGCTGGAAATTAAAGATGTATATTTAATATATTATTTACAGTTACTGAGGCCTTTGTATTTATGTAATGAGTAACTCCCAGAGCAGCCTGTAAGGGTCCTGTTTGTTCAGACATCAGAACCCAGCCTTCAAATGTCAAAAATGGTTCATTATAGATGTCTGTCTATAGTGGCTCCTTAACCTTTCTTGGCCACTTTCGGATCCTTCTAGACTCTTTTGAGAATATGGTGAAAGCTATAGCTCTTTTGCCCAGAAAAATGTGTGAACATACATCCACTCAAAATGCTATATGTAATTAGAAAGTCTTCATGAACCCTCTGTGCACCACCCCTCCAGAAGGTGGGAGGTCCTCTGGAGGTCAATAAATCCCACATTAAGAATCTTGATGTAAACACTAAGGTACGTGGATGAAACACAACTAACAATTTGTTGATAATGAGTATATTTTACGATAGAGTTAAATGCACATATGTGCATTACGATGGGTCATTTTATGTCAACTTGGCTAGGATATGATGTCCAGTTGTTTGGTCAAAGCATCATTCTTGATGTTCTGTAAGGAAATTTTTTACATGTGACTAACATTGAAATCAGTAGACTTTGAGTAGGGCATATTACCCTCCATAATATGAGTAAGCCTCATTCAACCAGTTGAAAGCCTCACGAGGAAAGACGGAGGTTTCCTGAGGTAGAAAGAATTCTCAAGATTGCAATATCAGTTCTTACTTGAATTGCCTACCTGCCCTACAGATTTCAGACTTGCCAGCCCTGCCCTGTCCCCCATTGCATGAGACAATTTCTTTAAAGTACACACACAATCTCCTATTGTTTCTGTTTCTGTGAAAAACCCTGACTAAGACATATATCAAACTGTAACAAATGCACAGTAAATTTCCATAGAAATGTCCAGTTTCCTTCTCACTATGAAAAATGATGAAAACTCTTATTTAATGTTTAGCCAGGTATTGCCTCTGTTTGGTTCACTTTTGCTTCCTCTTGTCTTTGCATTGTCCAAGTCCAATTGATGGTCATTGCTATGTCTCATGCTGCTCTTATTTTATGTCAGTCTGCATTTGGATGTCCTACTGCTGCTGTAACAAATAACACAAACTTAATTGCTTAAAACAGCACAAATTTGTTGTCTTATAGTACTGGAAATCGAATAAAAATGGGTGTCAGTAGGGCTACATTTCTTCTGGGGGCTTTGGAGAAGAATCTGTTCCCTGATCCTTCTGTGTTTGCAGAAGTCATCTGAGTTCCTCAGCTAATGGCCCTTCTTTCACCATTTCAACTTCTACTTTCATTGTCAACTTTCTCATTCTGATTCTGATCTGCCCACCTCCCTTTTATAATAACTTTTGTGATTACACTGGGCCTACCAGGATAATCCAAAAATAATCTTATAGAAGCTTAATCACATCTTAAAACAAACTCTTTTTCATGTAAAGTAATATTCACCGATTTCAGGGACTGAAACATAGTATCTTTGAGGACTCATTCTTTCTATCACAGATGTCCTTTTTTCTATAATATTTATTCTCTGTTTTATTTAATCCTTTATCCTGTTAATGAGTTTGGACTATATCAGACTATATCAATTAGTTTATTTTTCATAGGTTTATTCTTCTAGTACTCTGCAAAAGTATTTTTTACTCGTTAAACACCAGTTGCTTTTCTCTTTTTCTGATTGCATGATTCTGAAGCATTTCTCTTTCTGTATATGAGAAATCTACATACTGAGTTTTATTTTGCTCTTTGCATGTCAAAAAAAGGACAGTTTAACAATCCTTTTAAGAAAAGGTTGCTGGCTGGGTCCCCAGTTGGGAGCATGTGAGAGGCAACTGATTGATTTTTAAAAACTACGGAACCAACATTAGAACTGACTACTTCTAAAGAGTAGTTATGTAAGATAATAGAATGTCTTTATTGCTTAAACATTGCTAAAGATTCTATTACTTGCAACCCAAAGCATCCTAAATTTTAGTATTAAAACATGATAGAAATAGGAAGTCCCATGAAACATTCTCCCTGTCCCTACAAAAACCCAAATGGTGAAAGTTTAAAGTTGTGTGAGATGTTTAAGAAGAAACATATGTAACTATTTAAATACTATGTATATTCAGTACAAAGAAAAACTAAAAATATTCACGAGTGCTTTACACCTAAAAAAATTAATAAAATGATTAATTCAATAAAGCAAGAATTTGAATACCAAATAAAGCAATAACAGGAGATGGAAAGGAAATTGCAGAATTAAAAAAAAAATCCAAGGACCAAAATAACACCAGCTGTTATCTAACAGATTAATATGAAATAGCAAGAAACAAAATGGAAACCACTGAAATGAGATTTCACATAAGAAAGCCTGGTTAATCACTATAATGGTAGAGGTGAAGAAAACAAAGGTTAAAGCAGTTAGAGAGAAGTTAATCATTATAGAGGACAAACATTATCCAACATAAGATTAATTTTTCCTAAAAGAGTAAGCTTAAAAACTACAGCATAAAAA
>VMDR010006711.1:26676-44096 GCA_007922815.1 Macrotus californicus
ACAACTCTTCCACAGCAATATTCAATGCCAAAAGATAGCACAGCAATATTTAGAAAGTTAGAACGTGAGACAAGACTATTACCTAGCCCAGTTGCTTGCATTTAAGGAAGCATATATACATTCCTAAGTATAAAGAAACTCAGGAATCACATTACCCAAGAGTACTAGAAAAAAACTTACCTTTAAAAAAAAACATTTTAGAGTTCTGGCCAAGATGGAGGCGTAGGTAGAAACCCTTCACTTCCTCTCACAACCAAAAGTAGGATAACAACCAATCTAAAATCAATAAACAATCAGAAGTGCCAGAAAATCAAACTGCATGGAACTCCTACAGCCAAGGAGTTAAAGAAAAAATCAATCAGAATAACCAGACCGGTAAGGCAGCAGACTGTGTGGGCAGGGCTGGCTGGAGGCAAAACTGAGACTCAGAGCTGGCTGAGGACTACAGCAATTGCCGCGGTGGGAGAAACTCCCCATCTCACACCAGAAAGTTCACTGAAAAGCAGGCTAGAGACCAGCAGGGGAGCTGCAGTGTTCCCTCTCTGGCCCCTCCCCCACAAGCAACACTGCAGCACGGCAAGGAGGGTTGCCCCACCCTGGTAAATACCTAAGGCCCTGCCCCCTTATAACTTAACAGAGGCCCTGGACAAAGAAATAGGGCCAAAATAAAAGAACAGAGCAAATCTTCAAAAAGAGAGCTAAGTGATGAGGAGATAGTCAACCTATCTGATGGAGAATTTAAAGCCTTGGTCATCAAAATGCTCACAGAACTGATTGAGCTTGGTTGGAAAATGAAAGAACAAATGAAAGATACTCAAATGAAATCGAGCAAAATATTCAGGGAATCAACAGTGACAGGAAGGAAACCAGGACTCAAATCAATGATTTGGAAGAAAAGGAAGAAATAAACATCCAACTGGAACAGAATGAAGAAACAAGAATTCAAAAAAATAAAGAGAGACTTTTGAACCTCTTTGACAACTTGAAACATTCCAATATCTGAATTAGGAGTGCCAGAAGAAGAAGGAAAACAGCAAGAAATTGAAAACTTATTTGAACAAATAATGAAGGAAAACTTCCCCAATCTGGCAAAGGAAATAGACTTCCAGGAAGTCCAGGAAGCCCAGAGAATCCCAAAGAAGTTGGGCCCAAAGAGGAACACACCAAGGCACATCATCATTAAGTTACCCAAGATTAAAGATAAAGAGAGAATCTTAAAAGCAGCAAGAGGAAAGGAGACAGTTACCTACAAGGGAGTGCCCATAAGCCTGTCAGCTGATTTCTCAAAAGAAACCTTGCAGGCAAGAAGAGGCTGGAAAGAAGTATTCCAAGTCATGAAAGGCAAGGACTTCCATCCAAGATTACTCTATGCAGCAAAGCTATCATTTAGAATGGAAGGGCAGATAAAGTCCTTCCCAGATACGGTCAAGTTAAAGGAGTTCATAATCACCAAGCCATTATTATATAAAATGTTAAAGGGATTTATCTAAGAAAAGGAAGATAAAAAATATGGATAGTAAAATGACAACTAACTCACAACTATCAACAAATGAACCTAAAACAATAAAGAAAAACAACAAAAACAAAAACTAAGCAAACAACTAGAATAGGAACAGAATCAGAGAAATGGATATCACATGGAGGGTTTTCAGTGGGAGTGGGAAAGGGAAGAATAGGGGAAAAAGGTACAAGGAAGAAGAAGCATAATTGGTAGGCATAAAATGGATGGGGAGAGGTAAAAAATGCTATAGTAAACAAAGAACTCGAAGAACTTATATGTACAACCCATGGACATGAACTAAGGGCAGGGGAAAGCTGGAGGGTTGGGGGGTGCAGGGTGAATGGGGGATAAAGAGGGGGAAATTGGGAAAACTAATAGCATAATCAATATACTTTAAAAATAAATAAAATAATATAGAATAAAGATTTTATTTATTTATTTTTAGAGAGAGGGGAAGAGAGAAAAAAGGGAGAGAAACACTGATGTGTGGTTTCCTCTTATGCATCCCCAACTGGAGACCCACCCCACAACCCAGGAATGTGCCCTGACCAGAAATCAAACCGGGGACCCTTTGGTTTGCAGGCCAGCACTCAACCCACTGAGCCACACCAGCCCAGGCACAAAACCACTTTTTAATAAAATCTGTATACCCATGGGATTTAAGTAAAGAGAAGATAAAATAAAAATATTAATGGTAAACAATGAATACATTTAAATAGGGAATTAATTAGCTGTGATATATAGCATGATCTAAAGTGGTGTTCACTAAATATTTGTGATGATTTTTTCTGGGTGATACAACTTAAATATTTTTAAACTTTCTTATTAATATGTTTCCGTGTGATTTAAATATTTTTCAAAGAATATATACTCTGGTTTCTCTTCAGATCGTATAAATCATCTTTTACAAAGAATATGCTATATTTTTACATTAACAAACATAATCATTAGTCTAAATATAAATCATGATACAGCTTAAGTAAATTATCTCTAGAAAGTTTAGGAAAAGGTAAACTTTATCTGGGACAAAATTTAGCTTCATTTTTATTTTTTAAATATTAAGTACCTTATTCATAAATCTACCTTTGTATGTAATATTTTGTATTTTTATAACCCAGAAGTGTAAAATTATTCAGCACAAAGCAGACTTTAATTTTCTTGGCTTTAGTGCATTCCTAAGGCCTTTCCAAGATCTTTGAAAAAAAAAAAATAGAAGAGGAGGGAACACTTCCTAGCTCATTCTATGAAGTCAGCATTACCCTAATACCAAAACCAGACAGACATCATGAGGAAAAAACAAAATTACAAACTACTACTCCTTGTGCATATAGTCACAAAAACTTCAGCAAAATAATAGCTGCATATTTGTGCATTTGCAAACCAAATACAGCAGCACATACAAAAGGTTACACACTATGAACAAGTGGGACTTATCCCAAGAATGCAAGGTTGGTTCAACATACAAAATCAATCAGTATAGTACACCACTTTAATAGAATAAAGTTAAAAGCCACATCATCATCTCAATATTTCTGATAAAAACATTCAATGAACTAAGAGTAGACGGAAACTTTCTTAGTCTTCCCAGAGTCCTTAGCAGTAGAAATGCAAACACAGTCTCTCACCCTAGCTGGCGTGGCTCGATGGATCGAGCTTTGGCCCTGCAAACTAAAGGTCACTGGTTTGATTCCTGGTTATTTTGATTCCTGGTCGAGGCACATGCCTGGGTTGCAGGGCCAGGCTCCAGTTGGGGGTAGGCGAGAGGCAACTGCCTGATGTTTCTCTCACATACACAAAGTGGTGTTTCTCTTACACCTTGATGTTTTTCTGCCTCTTTTTCTTCCCCCCTTCCCTCTCTCTAAAAAATAAATTTTTAAAAAGCTTAAAAAAAAGAACTCTCGAGTGTGACATGATTGACTACTCTCTGCCTATCTTTTACTATCCGGCATCTGCTTTTCTCCCTACTACCAATTGACTTCCTCACTTTTGTCTTTTGTCCGGCTCACCATGGCTGCGTACTCAGACTTTCAGTTGTTCTCTTCAACATTCTCATAGCCCCTGTAGAAGAGGAAAGATTTATTTCCTACTTACTTAGAGTCTGAGTCCAGGCGTAAGAGTTAAACTGACATGAGACATATTCATAGGAAAACGGAAGACCTGAAGAAGCAGTTAGGACTGAGAGCTTATCTACTGTTTTTAATGCAAAGAATGATAAATTTGTGGCAAAGTGGCAAGGCAAAGAGTTTAAGCTTCTTAAGAGTTTAAGAATTTAAAAAGTCATAAATTGTGAGGAAGTGACTAGGAAATATAGGGAACAAACTAATGGAAAATAACAGTTGTTCTCATAGTTTCTACAGATGTATTTTGGCATTCACCCCCCTTTGATGATAAGAATGTTCTTCTTGCCCTGGCTGGTGTGGCTCAGTGGATTGAGAGCCCACCTGCAGACCGAAAGGTTGCCGGTTCGATTTTCAGTCAGGGCACAGGCCTGAGTTGCAGGCCAAGTCTCCAGTTGGGGGCGTGAGAAAGGCAACCAATCACTGTTTCTTTCCCTCTCTCCCTCCTTTCCCCCTCCGTAAAAAATAAATAAGTAAATAGGCCCCGGCTGGCATAGCTCAGTGGATTGAGCACAGGCTGCAAACCAAACGGCCGCTGGTTCAATTCCCAGTCAGGGCACATGCCTGGGTTGTGGGCCAGGACCCCAGTGGAGGCCATGTGAGAGGCAACCACACATTGATATTTCTCTCTCTTTCTACCTCCCTTCCCCTCCCCCAAAATAAATAAATAAAATCTAAATAAATAAATCTGAAAAAAAAAAAGATGTTCTTCTCTTTCTATACAAGTAGGACAAGTCTCTCATAGGAAATTTTGTGATCTGCTCTTAGGCAGAAAGAGGGAGGTCAGAAAGCCCTTCCTGCATGTTTCTCCAGAGCCCTCAGTGCGAAATAAATATGCCACAGCATTATATTTTGGGGCTGGCAGGTCCTAATCCCCTCAGGGATCTCACTTCTGACCCACTCCTCTCATCTTTACTTACTGAATTCTGCAGTTAAACTCCTATGAGTGAGAATCTGTTTGCCACAGCTCATTCTCCAATACTGCAGATTGCCACACAGGGTGAGAACTAGGCTAAAGCAAGCAAGATGCTCAGGGCATAAAATTTCATAAGGTACTTTCCTTACTTGCGATGCCCACCCGGCACTTGCACAACCCTGAAAGAGAATACTTCCTGAAATGTCGCACCCTGGGTGTCTCGCTTGCCTCACCCTAGTGCTAGCCGGAACTGCCTCAGCACAGTGTTTTGAAACTGCCTTCTCCTATTTTCATGTGAGGGCCTGATTCTTGCTAGAGCACCCCTGAGCAAATTTCTCCTCCCTAAAGTTCATTTCTCAGATTTCCAAGGCTCAGAGTAGGGAAGCTGTTTTATCTTTCCCACAGAATCCTCATTTTATGTTCCAGAATTTCCTCTTCCCAGGATAATTAAAGAGTAAAGGTGAAGCACACATTCTCTTCATCCCCCAACCTTTCTGTAGTGTAGGCTCTCACCAAAATGTGCCTCTAAAAATAATGAGCAGTACATTTTCCAAAATATGAATAGTTCAGTTTTTAATAACATCACATATAGGCTTATAACCAAACAATAAAGTTTGTTTTGGATAATTGTGGTTTGTCTTTGGTTCTCATTTCCTATTTTTACTTACTTGGACAAAATCACATTTATTTCTCCAAAACAGCAATTTTTAGGTATAAGCTATTCTAATACCAGATTAGGGGAAATGTCTTTAATATCATGGTCAGGGACGTGGTTCTGCTGAAAGATATTCCAGTTTACTTTTCTAAATAGGACACAAATTTTCAACATAAATTTCTATATGTGGACATCTTCATTGAATTTCCCAAGAAAAGTTTAAATAGACACTTAATTTATATCCATATAAATAACTAAAAAGTCATGCAAAAATAATACTTCTCAGAACACAGGGAGTGTCTGCTCCCCAAAACAAGCTGTTTTTCATCCTGGGTGGCAGAAAGTGTTTATAATATGTTGGGTTGGTCAAATATCCATTTTGGTTTTTTCCATAAAATAAAGGACACATTCTTCATTTTTACCAATAACTTTATTAATTTGGATATTTTGAGTATGTCAGCTATCTCTCGCTGTTGGATTCCAGTGGGCAGAGGCCAGGGCTAAACATCTTCCAATGCGTAAGATAGCACCACAGCAAAGAATTATTTGGCCAAAATGTCAGTAGTACCCAGAAACTTTATAAATTACTATTGACACTTTTGATCAGCCACAGAACCTTCTCCATACACTGCAGAATTTGTTTTTGCTGTCACATTACAATCTAATAAAATTGTTTCAAATTAAGTTAAAGACAACTAAGGACCATTATACAGAAAAAACTAAATGAACTTTTGGGCCAAGCCAATATAAATTGAAAATCTGTATACCTCTATATTTTTTGTAAGGTTCAGTCTGTTTTTTAAACTATATTTTATTGATTATGCTATTATAGTTGTCCTGATTTTTCCTCCTTTGCCCCTCCTGCATACAGCACCTCCAGCTCCTTGAGGTAATCCACCCAATGTTGCTCATGTCCATGGGTCATGCATGTAGGTTCTTTGGCTACTCCATTTCCTACACTGTACTTTACATCCCATGGCTATTCTGTAACTATCTATTTGTACTTCTCAATCCCCTCACCTCTTCACCCACTCCCCTACACCTCCTTCCCATCTGGCTACCATCAAAATGCTCTCTGTATCCATGATTCTGTCTCTGTTCTTCTTGTTTGCTTAGTTTGTTTTTTAGATTTAACTGTTGATAGATTTATATTTTTTACCCTTTTATTGTTCAGAGTTTTGATCTTCTTTAACATTTCATATAATAATACTTTGCTGATGATGAACTCCTTTAGTTTTTTCTTGTCAGGAAGCTCTTTATCTGCCCTTTGATTTGAAATGATAGCTTTGATGGGTACAACAATATTGCTTGTAGGTCCCTGCTTTTCATGACTTTGAATATTTCTTGTCAATTCCTTCTAGCCTGCAAAGTTTCTTTTGAGAAAACAGCTGACAGTCTTACAGGAGCTCCCCTGTAGGCAACTGTCTGCTTTTCTCTTGCTGCTTTTAAGATTCTCTCTTTGTCTTTAACCTTTGGCATTTTAATTATGATGTGTCTTGATGTTGTCCTCTTGTGTACATTTTGTTTGGGACTCTCTGTGCTTCCTGGACTTGCATGTCTATTTCCTTCACAAATTAGGGAAGGGTTCTTTCATTATTTTTGCAAATAGAGTTCCAATCTGTTGCTCTTCCTCTTCTCCTTCTGGTACACCTATCATGTGATGGTTGGAACGTTTGAAGTTGTCCCAGAAGCTGCTTATACTATCCTCATTTTTTGTGGGTTCTTTTTTCTTCTTATTGTTTTGATTGGTTGTTTTTGCTTCCTTATGTTCCAAATCATTGATTTGATTCTCAGTTTCATCTACTCTACTGTTGTTCTCCTATACATTGTTCTTTATTTTAATTAATATCCTTCATTTCTGACTGGATCTTTTTATGCTGTTGAGGTCCTTACTAAGTTCCTTGAGCATCCTTATAACTATCTGCATCTGATAGATTGCTTATCTCCATTTCATTTAGCCCTTTTTCTGGAGTTTTGATCTGTTCTCTCATTTGGGCCATGTTTCTTTGTCTCCTTGTTTTGGCAGCCTCCCTGTGTTTGTTTTTGTGTATTAAGTAGAGCTGCTTTTATTCTGCATCTTGGTAGCATGGCCTAATGTAGTAGGTGTCCTGTAGGGTCCAGGGGCACAGCCTCCTCTATCACCCAAGCTGGATACTCAAGGTGTGCCCTTTGTGTGGGCTGAGTACACCCTCCTCTTGTAGTTGAGCCTTACTTGCTATTGGCAGACCAATGGGAGGAATTTATCCAGGCCAGTCAGCTTTGAGGACTAGCTGTGACCACTGGCCACAAACCTCCACCCTCCATGGAGGATCAGCTGTGCAGCGGCAAGGTAGTGTGGTGGTACTCCAATGTGGTCTGCAGCTGTTCACTGGGAGCACAGGCTATGGGGTTTCCCAGGTGGTGCAGGCCAAGGTCATCCCTTACCTGTGTTTTGCCTGGGACCAACCTGTGTGAGCTATAAAGAAATCTGAAATGACTGCTACTTGTGCTGGCCTTGGAGATTCTCAGGCAAAGCCAAGCTGTGAATCTAGGTTAGCTGCTTCTAATGCTGGGCCTGGGGCTGAATGAGGCCAGCTATTGCTTATTTGCTGGGATTTATGAAGTTGTGAAGCATAAGCCAAGACCAGCCATTCATATGGAAAAGCAGCTTGGGTGGGCCTGTAAGTTGGTGAGGCAGTCTCTGGGGATCTCCAAGGTCGGTCAAACAGTGTTAGCCAGCTTCCCGGCTCTGTCAGGGAAGGGTTTAGAAAAGTGACAATGGCCTCTGCTGGCCTTGATGTGAGACACTTCAGTTTCTCCCTGTATAGGCAGGGAGAAATATTGGCACCTTTCAACCTGCTACCCTAGTGCTGGAAGTCAGATGGAGTGACTCTGAGTAGGTGAGTCCATGAGTGGGTTCTTTAAGAGAAACTGCGTGGGGTTCCAGAACTTTATTCCACCCACTCAATCCCCACTGGTTTTTACAGCCAGAAGTTGTGGGGATTTATCTTCCAGGCACTGGAACCCTGGGCTGTGGGGCCTATAGTAGGGCTGGGACTTCTTGCACTCAAGATATCCCTCCTGAATTTTTATCCACCACATGTGGGTGAGGGACCAGCCCATTCTGCATCTCCTCTGCGCCCCTCCTACCAGCTTCAATGGATGTGGTTTCTTTAATTCCACAGTTGTCAGACTTCCATTCAACTCAATTTCTGACTGTTCTGAGTAATGGTTGTTCTATATTTTAGTTATAATTTTGATGTGATTGTGTGAAGTAGTGAGCCACGTCTCCCTACACTGCCATCTTGATGAGAAGTCCTAGGTTCAGTCTTCAGTGAGCAAACCCTTACCTCAGCTAAGAAAAAGACTTTAGCCCTGGCTGGTATGGCTCAGTGGATTGAGTGCCAGCCTGCAAACCAAAGAATTGCTGGTTCAATTCCCAGTCAGGGCACATGCCTTGGTTGCAGGCCAAGTCCCCAGTAGGGGGTATGCAATAAGCAACCACACATTGATGTTTGTCTCCTTCTCTTTCTCCCTTCCTTCCCCTCTCTCTAAAAATGAATAAATAAAATCTTTAAAAAAAATAAAGGAAAAGACTTTATGCCATCCCACTGTACAGTATGTAGGCCAGCCTATGTTTTGGTTGTTCTTTAGTCAGTTCACTCTGTTAGCTATGGCAGTTGAGTATGGGATGAGGTGGTCACATGATAGAAATCAGGGTTACTAGGTCATCATGGGCCATGAATAGTGCTGGGGACATGGCAAATGTCTTCCAATACCATTACAAGTAAGTTCCAATCACAACAAGGAGCTTAGTGGAAAAAACACAGAGTTGGTTGTTCTTCCATAAAACCCCGCTCAGTCTTCCACAAACAGTGGTGCAAAAAGCAACCGAGTTCCTTATTGGTGTTCCTGCTTCCAATGGTTGGTGTTCAGCAATCCGAATAGATGGGTTTCATTTTTTAAAAATCTTTGTCTAATTATTATTATATGTCTGAAGTACCTTTTTTGAAATAGTGTCTTGTCTATCTGACACCACCTTCACTTTTGAGAAAAATTCTCACTTTTTAAAAGAGCTTTAGACTTCTGGTCAAGATGGAGGCATATGTAAACACAGCCAGCCTCTTCGCACAACCATGGCAAAAATTGCAACTAAACTATGAAACAACTATCACCCAGAATCACCAGAAAATTGAGCTGTGTGGAAGTCTAACAACCAAGAAATTAAAGAAATCACATTGATCCAGATGGGAAGAAGGGATGGAGACAGAAGACATGGAATGGGTGGTCCCACACCCACATGTGGTAGATAAAAATTGGGAGGGATATCTCAGGAGTGAGGGATCCCAGCCCCACACCAGACCACCAAGCCCAGAGTTTCAGTGCCAGGAAGATAGGTCTTCATAACTTCTGGCTGCAAAAACTAGTGTGAGTTGGGATGGCGGAAGACACTGCACAATGGACTTAGGACTTATGCAGACTCATTCCCTCTGGGCTCCAGCATCAGGGCAACAGCTTAAAGTGCATGTGTGGCATATGAAAAGAAACTGAAGCGTCTGGCATCAGTGCGAGTGCCAGGGAACAGCTTCATCTTGAACAAAAGTCCAGAGGCCAGGCAGTGACCATTGTCCCTTTTCTGGGTCCTCCTTCACACAGAGCTACATATCTGAGACTCCATCAGCCTGCATCACATGGGTTGCCCACCCAAACAATTACCCAGGGCTCCACCCCATCTAGCTTATGGGTGTGGTTTTCTACATAAGGCCTTGCTGCTAAGACAGGGAGTCAAAGCAGCTCTACCCAATATACAGAAACAAACACAGGGAGGCTGCCAAAATGAGGAGACAAAGAAATATGACCCAAATGAAAGAACAGGACAAAACTCCAGAAAAAGGACTAAACAAAATAGAGATAAGCAATCTATCAGATACAGAGTTCAAAACACTGGTTATTAGTATGCTCAAGGAACTCATTGGGTACTTCAACAGCATAAAAAAGATCCAGGCAGAAATGAAGGATATGCTAAGTAAAATAAAGAAAAATTTACAGAGAACCAATAGTGGAGTGGATGAAGCTGAGAATCAAATCAATGATTTGGAACCCAAGGAAGAAAAAAATTCAATCAGAACAGCAAGAAGAAAAAAGAATCCCCTCCCCCTCAAAAAATGAGTGTAGGATAAGAAACCTCTGGGACAATTTCAAACATACCAACATTTGAATGATAGGAGTGCCAGAAGGAGAAGAGAAAGAGCAAGAAATCGAAAACTTGTTTGTAAAAATAATGAAAAAACCCTTCCATAATTTGTGAAGGAAATAGATATGCAAATCTAGGGAGCACAGAGAGTCCCAAACAAAATGGACACAAAGAGGACAACACCAAGACACATCATAATTAAAATGCCAAAGGTTAAAGATAAAGAGAGAATCTTAAAAGCAGCAAGAGAAAAGCAGACAATTACCTACAAAGGAGTTCCCATAAGACTGTCAGCTGATTTCTCAAAAGAAACTTTGCAGGCAAGCAAGGGCTGGAAAGAAGTATTCCAAGTCATGAAAGGCAAAGACCTACATCCAAGATTACTCTATCCAGCCAAGCTATCATTTAGAATGGAAGGGCAGAAAAAAGTGCTTCCCAGATAAGGTCAAGTTCAAGGAGTTCATCATCACCAAGCCCTTATTGTATGAAATGTTAGAGGGATTTATTTAAGAAAAAGAAGAATATCAATACCATGAACGTTAAAAGGGCAATAAATTCTCAACTATCAACAACTGAATCTAAGAAACAAACTAAGAAAACAAGGAGAACAGAAACAGATTCATAGATTTGGAGATATTTGGAGGGTTATCAGTTGGGAGTGGGAAGGGGGAGAATGGGGTAAAAGGTGCAGGGACTAAGAAGTACAAAGTGGTAGGTACAGAATAGAAGGGGGATGATAAGAATAGACTAGGAAATGGAGAAGCCAAAGAACTAAGTGCATGACCCATGGACATGAATCATGGGGGTCACATTACTGGAGGGGAGGGTGGTACCAGGTGGAGGAGGGCAAAGGGGAAAAATTGGAATAACTGTAATAGCATAATCAATGAAATATATTAAAAATTTCATATCTTCAAATAACATTTTTTAAGGTTATCATATAAAATGGATGAAAGTTTGATGAGAAATAGGGTTATTTACATGGTCTCATAAAAATTCCTACAAAGTACTTAATAACTGCAAGGAGAATAATAATAACTTCATAGAGACACTTCATTAATATAGATCACAGTGAGAATCATTAATAATGGGACAAACTGACATCATGTTCCTCATAACAGGATGTGTCAGGGGTACAATATCACCTCTGAGATATTCCTGCCAGAAATGCATAATTTGAACCTAATCATGGGGAAACATCAGACAAACCCAAACTGAGAGACATTTGACAAAATAAATGATCAGTATTCTTCAAAAATGTCAATGTCACGGGGCTTTTAAAGTTCCCTGGTTTCTATTGTGATTGGCCTCCACTCACCAATATGCCATCACACTGTTATCTGTGTGGCATTGGTGGCTTAGAGGAAAGCTGCTGGGTTTTGGACATTTTTCTTGTGTGCCCCCATTTTACTTATTGTGAATTGATGTTAAGGGTTTTCAGCTGCTTCTCTTGCAGTTTTTTAAATACATATAATCATATTGTTTGCACTTAACAGTAATTTTTGGCTCTTCCTTTTCAATAATTTTACCTTTTAATCCTTTCTGATGTCTTACTGCATCAGATAGAATTTCCAGAAGAGTGCTACATAATAATGAAGACATCCAACATCTCTGCCTCTTCCTAATTTAATGGGAATATTTCTGGTATTTTGATGTTAAGGATGATACAGGCTGTGAATATAAGATGTTATATGTTATAGGGAGTATCTTCCTATTGCTATATTTCCACAAAAACATATTTTTTAATCAGACAAAAATATTGAATTTACCTGAATATTTTTTGTCACCTATTGAGATTATCATACAGTTTTCCTTACTGAGATCGTTGAACTGATGTCTTTGCATTAATAGATTTTTCTATCATAAAACTATCCTTGCTTCCCTGGAGTAAACCTGACTTAGCTATGGTAGATAATTCTCTTAATACTTCATTTTGCTCTTATCATTGAATATTTTGCCCTTTTGCAACCATGTGGTGAATGTGTATTTCATCAGTTCAGTTTAGCTGGGACTGTGTCCAGAATTCCCTTCCCTGCATAGTTCTGGGTTAGCCAGGTCACAGGAGACAATTTTGTGAGATTGACAAGGTGGAGGTGAAGCAGAAGCCATGTTTTCATTGCACTCACAGGTCGGTACAGGGCACAGGGATCTGATGTCACTGCTCTGCTGTCTTACCTGGTTGAGGTCTGACAGCAGCAGGGCCAACACCTTTAGCCTCACTGACTCCTAGGCTGGACACATTTCAGCTCAATGAGAAGAGTACCAATTTCTCCTGCAGATCCTACTTCTGGGTTGGTTGTACCCAAGACAAGAACTTTGGCAGGATGTCCATCTAGATCTGAAATCTGGGACGGAATCCTTTGAGGGAAGGTATCAGCTTCTCCCCGCACCATGCAAACAGGAAAACAAGTGCATCTCACAGAGTGCATGTAGCCTTGAGGTCACCGTCGTGCTGGGGCCTGAGTGCTGGGCCAGCCACCACTTAGGCTGTGATTCGTACCGCCATTTTCTAGATATGCCAAAGTGGATATCATTTCTCAGAAGAACAACCTTTTAGGAGGAAACAAGATGTGACAAATCTCTGTGCCTTATTGGGGAATCTGAACACCGTCACTTCTTTTCTCCCCTTGATTTTTCTAGCTCTTTCTAAGGTAGAGGAACCAGATATCCCGTGGATATCGCCACAACACCTTCGTGAACAGACTGGCTGAAGGATGTGTCCTGATGGCCTCGCAGCCCATTGGCCAGGCTACCAGTAATATTGCCCCTCAGCTCCCGACTGCCCATCCCCTGGGGCAGGGCCAGCGATCCATCCCTGTCATACCATGCTCCACTGGGCTGCCAGTCTCTCCAAAAGCTCTGGCATGGCTAGAGCATGTTCTCACACCCACACTCACTTGCTTTGGTTTCTTGTGCCAAATGCCACATGGTGTCAGAGTGGCCAAGGTCCCTGAGGAAGCCCTAACTCGGCCCTAACTCTGGGGTTGGTCCCCCAGCTGTAGTTTCCTTTGTGTCTGTGACCACCCCAGCAGACAGGCTGGCCTTAAAGGGGGCCTGGAGGGCTTCCAAGGGCGAGTCCTTCTGAACAGAAAACGTAAGCCTTGGTTTCCCAGGTTCTAGGTAACATCCCCAAGCCAGCTTCCTGCAACTGACAGAGGGTCTGCACTGTGCTGATTGTGGACTGAATCTCACTGTGACTGTGATGCTGTTATTAACAGGGCTGATGAACCAAGTGCAGGATGAACATACATGAGCACCCTTCACCACTCCACCCCACTGTACTTGACACCTTTGTTACATACATTGTAGTATTAATATAATAACATAATCAATAAAATATGTTTTAAAAACAGAGCTTGAAAAATTTGCTAATTTTACCTCTGGGGAAGGGAGGAGGGGCCTTGCAGTGCTATACACAAAGCTTGCGAGGACTGTTGTTTGACTGAATCTGGGGGTTTCCTTTCCAAATCACCAAATTGCTTTACTTCTTAGTCACCATTGTACAGGGGCCTGAGTGCTGGGCCCTTTTCGGTTGAGATAAAAATGAAATTCAGCACTTAGTGTAGAACTTGGTAAGCTTGACACTTCTGCTGAGAACATAAGTTGAAAACCAGGCCCCCAAATCGAATTTGATCAAGTTGCCCATATTTAAGTCTTAGATTTCCATGAGAGTATGGAGTGAGAAAACCTGCCATTTTTTTAATATATATTGTGTCCTAGGCACTATACCTAATACTTTGTGTTCAATCCGTACAACAGATTAGTGTAGGAAGTGCCATTATCTCTACTTTTCAGTTGACATAAAAATGCAATTCTGAGTTGAGTAACCTGCTCCCGGAGGGCCACCCAATGGCCAGGAGGCAGAGATAAAATTTTAATTCTGACCTGTTTGGTTCTTAACACTATTTTTCTTTTGCATCACCTCAGATAATGACTACATAACACTTACATATTGCTTATGAAAACAATTTTTTACCCTTACATTTATATACCATTTTGTTAAATACTTGATGAACTCCAATTCTATCTTAAAGTCTCTTTGTAATTTTGCCATTTTACAAATATTTGTGTCTTTCCTTAATAAATGACTTTCTTTAATGACAACACTATAATACTTCTTACACGTTCAAAGTTTAAGTGGCGGGTTTAACTTCATTTCTTTAGCATTATCACACCTTTAAATATCACAAAGTTTTTTATCTGACTGCCTTCCAAAGTAACATAGATTTCAGGCTGCTATATGATCCCTTTCGGGCTGCTGTGAGGTTGTGAGGCCAAAAACAGAGTATCTTTTATTTGCTGTCAAAGGTCTTAGGGCAAAATGGTGTATAATAAAGTCATACCTGAGATTGAGATAGGGTGTTATGTGTAAAATGGGTCTTATTTAGTCAGGAATGTCAGAGGCAGATATTAAGAGCCTAGAGATATTAAGTGCAGAGCTAAAGAAGTGAGAAGAGCCCTGGCACCTTCCTTCCCCCTTCTCTAAAATCATGTTTGTAGGTGAGGATAAAAAAAAGTGAGAAGATTCAGCAAATAGGACGTAGTAGTAGTTTTCAAACTTGTGTGTGCTTAGAGAGATTCTGATTTGTAGGTCTTGAGTAAAAGCAAGGTATTTGCATCACTGACAAAATGATTCTAATTTGAGAATCCTTTGGAAGGGTGTCAGCAAAATCAGAATATGTCTAGTAATAAATTCCCATTAAGGTGAAGGAACAGGGAATACCTGTGGTTGGGATTTGTCTTGCTCTACTCCCAGCCCAACTTAATGTATATGAGTCTGATCTGCGTAAAGGGGAGAAGGTTCAGAGGACAGGTTGAGGGAGTAGGACATTTGGCTTAAGACCAACACTTCCAAAGGGCAGAGTGAATTAGGGAGATTACTGGGTCAGATAACTAGAGGGTGCTCAAAGCCATATAATTTAGTATGTTCCATCTTTTTAAAAAAATGCTTTATGACCCTCACTTCCCCTTGTAGATGTCACTTTATTTCCCAATTCTACTTTACAGCAAGACTCCGCAAAAGCATTGTTTATTCTTTTTTATTTCCTACTCTCCTATTCCCTCTTAAATCTATATCAGTTAGGCTCTGTCCCAACAACTTTGGCAAAGTTATCAAATTTTATGTTTCCAAATCCAATGGTTATTTTTCAGTTTCATATTGTTAACCTCTGAGCAGTGTTGACAGAGGTTACCACTTCCTTTTTCTTGAAAAAGTTCTTCACTTGGCTTCCAGAACATCGTATCCATTTGATTTTCCTTCTACCTCACACACCACTCCTGCTGATTCTTCCTCCTCAGTATCTATTAGAGTCCATCAAGGCTTAGTGCTCAGCCCTCTGTTCTATCTACCTTCCCTTTTCAGATTATTTCATCCAGTCTCCTGGCATCTATTTGCTGATGACTCACAAAATTCTTATCTTTAGCCCTGACCTCTCAACCCAGTCCCAAGTCAGGAACTTTCTCCAGTCCCTACTTGGTAACTCCATTTGGAGAAAGTGTATGTTCAATAATGTTTTTCTTCCCCTAAACCTATTCCTCATATAGTTTTTCTTAATATCTATATATATTTAAATTTTTATTGATTGATTTTGGAGAGAGAAGAAGGGGGTAGAGAGAGAGAAAGAGAAACATTGCTTTGTTGCTCTACTTATTTATGAATTCATTGGTTGTTTCTTGTATGTGCCCTGACCAGGGATCGAATACAACCTTGGCTTATTGGGACGATGCTCTAATCAATTGAGCTACCCAGTCAGGGCAGTTTATCTTATTTTAATAAGTGACAGCTCCACTCCATCAGTTGCTCAGACCAAACTATCATCCTGGATTCCTCTTGTTCTCGTATCTCACATCTAATTCCTCTGGATATCTTATATTTTCTATCTTTAAAATATAACTTGAGCACTGGCTGATGTAGTTCAGTGGATTGAGCATGGGCCTACGAACCAAAGGGTCACCAGTTCAATTCCCAGTCAGGGCACATGCCTGGGTTGCGGGCCAGGTCCCCAGTAGGGGGCGTGTGAGAGGCAACCTCACATTGATGTTTCTCTCCTTCTCTTTCTCCTTCCCTTCCCATCTCTGTAAAAATAAATAAATAAAATCTTTTTTAAACAAATCTGATTTAAAAATTAAATAAAATAAAATAAAATAAAATAAAACTTGAGTCTGACCATTTCTTATCACAACTTCTATTACTCTGATCCCAGCCACCATGGCTTTCTACTGGATTAGTGAAACCTTCTTACTTATCTTCCTTCATTTATATTTCTACCTTCCCACATAGTCTATTGAGATGGCAATGATAATGATCTTTTAAAAACATATTACTCCTGTACAACTCTCTCACCCAATCCCCCATCCCTGAATTTCCAATCAGAGAGAAAAGGATACATTTTCAATACTTGTCATTGCATATATCTTAATATTCCTTTGGCAAAAATTTGAACTAAGAAATCTGTATTATTTTTCTATTGCTGCTTAACAAATTACCACAAGGTTAGTGGCTTAAAACAACACAAATTTATTCTTTTACAGTCTGGAGGTCAGAAGTCTAAAATCAAGGTGTCAGAAGGGGTACATTCCATCTGACCCTAAAATTCAGATGGAATAACAAGGGACCCAGAATAACCAAAATAATCTTGAAAAATAACAAAGTTGGAGGACTCACAATTCTAAACTTCACAACTTACTACAAAGTCACAGTAATCAAAACATGGTGGTATTGGCATAAAGACAAATAGATCAATGGAATAGAATTGAAGGTCTAGAAAGAAACCTTTACATGGTCAACTGATTTTCAGCAAGAGTGCCAACACGATTCAATGGGACAAGAATAGTCTTTTCAACCAATGGTGCTGGGACAACTGACTATCCATGTGCAAAAATAATGAAGTTGGACATTTCCTCACATCATATACAAAAGTTAATTCAAAAATGGATCAAGATCAAAATATAAAAGCTAAAGAGACAAAATTCTTAGATGAAAATATAGGAACAAATTTCCATTTCTTGAATTTGGCAATGGATTCATAGATATGATACCAAAAACATATGCAAATATA
>VMDR010006712.1:0-43986 GCA_007922815.1 Macrotus californicus
AAATAAAATATGAACAGATGATATCTAGAAAGGAAATAAATGACTAGAGGAAGGAGGTCTCTTACTTTTCATTTGTACCTTTCTATACTGTTTTTATTCTTTACAAGTATGTATTAAGTCTAGTAATTAAAAAGAACTTTGATGTGTTCTTCATAGAAAGGTTTTATTCAGTAAAAATGGAAACAATATTTTGAATATTTGAAAGAACTGTTTTCAAATGCCCATCAACACTTTAAAAATATTTATTTATCTACAATTAATATGCTTCTTAGTTTAATTAATTGATTAAAATAGTCCTCCAAAGACATCACTTTCCAAACTCTTTTATATACCAACACACCCACAACATTATATTATTTGTACAGCATTGGCCACCAGTGGCTGCAGCCTGCCCTGCCACACCAGCCAAGGCCAAGTCAGCATGCGAGTCTCTGCACCCCCAGGACCCAATGGCATCCCCCAGCCCACTAACTGGAAAGCTCCTGTTCTAGGCATCTCTATCAAACAATACCACTTTAATATAATTAGTTCAAAATAAAGAAGATTCTACACTAAGTATATGTTACAGTTTTATGGTGTTAGAAGTCAGGAGGAGAATGGGTTACTTTTTCCCCTTTATTTATTTTTATTTTATTTTTGGAAAGAGGAACAGAGAGGTTTCTGGGAGGCTGGTAATACTTTGTTTCTGGATCTAGACACTTACATAGGTCTGTTCAATTTGTGAAAATCCATTGTACACTATATTTAAGATGTATACTTACTTGATTATGTATATTATATCGGTTGGCCAAAAAGTCTGTTTAGTTTTTTCCATAAAATAAAAGATATTTTCATTTTCACCACTAACTTTATTGATTTGGATATTTTGAGTATGTCAGCTATATTCTGTGTGTTATAATATTGATTGTTCTCAATTAATGTCATGGTTTGATCACTATCAACTTCAACTGGTCCACCCGACTGCGGAGCATTGTCCAGTGAGAAATCTCCAGCACGAAATTTCACAAACCACTTTTGATACTTTCAATCAGTGACAGCGCCTTCCCCATACACTGCACAAATCTTTTTTGTGTGTGTTCACTGCATTTTTACTTTTCTTGAAATAATAAAGCATAATATGCTGAGAATGTTCCATATATTCTTCCATTTTCAATATTAAAATGGCTACACAAAAACTCACCAATTTTGATAAGTTTTTAAAAATGCACACTGATATGACAGTTGTCACAACAATCTAACAAAATTGTTTCAAATGAAGTTAAAGATAACAAAGCATGACTAGATCCATCTTACAAAAAAAATCAAAAGAACTTTTTGGCCAACCCATACCTCAATATAAAATGTGAATATGTTATGAATTTGGTCAAATTAGTGAAAATAATGAAGCTGTACAGTATCACACAGTAAGTCAAAAGCTGTTGCTTAGCACTTAGGCCTTGCCAGGTCCCCTAGGAAAGCAGGTTAAACAAAAGGTCTAAGCTGGAGATCCTCTTGTAGAAAATATCTGTTTAAACTCTTCTAAGCCCAAGGTTATCAGGATATAGATTTGTATGGGGTGAAATAGGTCAGAGAATTTTTTGAACATGATATGCCTGGCAGGTTCTCTGTTGAAGGGTTATAGATGCACACTGTCAGAGGTTTACAAATGAGGAAACTGAGCCCTGCTGTTCGTGACTTACACAGTAATCCACGTCTGCCTGCCCATAGGCTTGTCCCCTCTCACAGTGCTACACTGGCAGGAGGCCTGTCCAGTTGTGATTAACAGTTGTAACGACAGAGCTAGAAACTTCCAAAATCTAACAGGACCCACCACAATCCAGCAGGCTGGCCTTCCTGACTGACTCATCACAATTTGCAAACTGACATTTGCTAAACTCAAATACAGCACTTCACATGGATGCTATGAAGGAGTTAAGGGAGAAAAGGACTAATGTAAGATGACTGCTTTTTGGACACAAAACCTGGGAAATGGGAAAAGCCAAAAAGCCTGGGCACAAGGATGCTCCCCACACACAGGATTTGAGACCTTGAGCAAAGCTTTAACATTGCTAAGCCTCAACCTCTCACACACACAAATAGACACAAAATGCCAGCCACATAAGGTTTGAGGATTAAATGAAACAACATATGGACAGCACACTGTGAACTAAACAAATACAAGGTATTGTTTGCTTTTAATTGTTGTAATACATTAGTGTTGTAATGGATGTATTATTAAGGCTTTATTGTCACCAATATCCAACCTTCCCCAGTATAGGGGAAGGCCGCTTTGCCTCTTCACGTCTAATACTTTCCCAGAAGTGAGACACAGTCATCTTACTTCCCAAAAAACCTGCCCAGGACCCTGACCCTGGGGATTTGCCTCTTTTTCTCCCATGGAAGTACCTCATACTTGGTTCAAATTATTTGTTCAGATTATTTAATTATTAT
Source organism: Macrotus californicus (assembly GCA_007922815.1). Taxonomy (NCBI): domain Eukaryota; kingdom Metazoa; phylum Chordata; class Mammalia; order Chiroptera; family Phyllostomidae; genus Macrotus; species Macrotus californicus. The sequence goes on from VMDR010006712.1 coordinate 2,431, forward strand.
TAATACAAGACCTTTTATGTTTTTAAAATCATCTTCTATTGATCCAGTGGTGCCCTCACTACTACATGCTGGTTGTGAACAAGTAATTTATGACGAACAACAAAGTATTTCACGCAGCAAAGAGGTTACAGACATTGGGTTTTGCAGCCCTACAAAGCCAGCTCTAATCCTCAAAGCGTCATCTATTAACAGTGAGTCTCCGTGCATGTTAGCTTCAGTTTCCTCATCAGTAAGCTGGCAATAACAGAACTCACCATTTATTCAGTAGAGACAATAAAAGACAGCCACAACTTCTTGCCATTCCTTCCATTCAGATGTAAAGTCTGATTCTCCTGCCTTTGCTTCTGGGCTGGTCTTAGTTATTTGCTTGATTGACAAAATGTGGTAGAAATAACATTCCAGGATCTATGAGAGTGAGTCACAAGAACCTTTTTAAGCTTCTGCCCATGGTTCTTAGAACACTTCCTCTAGAAACAGCTAGCCACCATGCACCAAGTCTGACAGCCCTGAGACTCCATGCTGTGAAGAAGCCCAAGCTAACTATGGAGAGGCCACATGGAAAGAGATACCTGGTTAGTCGCAGCTGATACACCCACACCAAACCAAGCACCAGACATACGAGGGAGGAAGCCTTCAGATGGCTCCAGCCCAGCCACCATCTGACTGAAACAACATGAGAAACCCCAAGCAAGAACTACCCATCTGAGTCCACAGTCAACTCACAGCACTGTGAAAAAGAACAAATTGTTATTTTAAACCACTAAGTCTGTGGTGGTTTGTTACGCAGCAAAGGATAACTGAAACACCCAGCACAGTGTTGGCACATGTCAACTGTTATAATTACAGTGGTACTCATAAACTAGAATGATTTCGAACTCTTTTGTATGGTGACATACTTCTTAAAGAAAGGCATTCTGAGTGCTTTCTTGATTAGAAAATAACACAGTAAGTTTTGGCTTCGATTTCAGGACTATACACCAATCCTTCTCAACTATCACTGATGTCGTGATTAGGGGTAGGGACAATTACAAACTTTTATTGTGCTTATGAGTTTTTAATTACATTTTTCTTGTACCCATTGGTATTTTTTAATGAGGAGGATGTCAAGGACATATGAAGAAGACACATTTCCCTCACACTCCACTTATAAGCAAGAACAAAGATGTGCCCATTTGGTTGTGACACAATAGTTATGATGAACAGGGCCCCCACAAGTGAAATGTGCAATAATACAACTCATGTTAATAGCAGCAACATATGCAGATGAGTAAATTATATCAATTATAATTTTAACAATATTTTTAAATATTTATATTTCTTGCACAATATTACATACTAGGTTATCTTACAAAGATTTACCTATGAGGTGGAGGTCTAGAAATAATACAACTAAAAATAAAAGAAATAACACAACACATCTTTATATTTTATTTACTTTTTTAAACACTGAGATTTTTTTTTAATATTTACTATATTGTATTTTTTCCATTACCATTTAGTCCCCATATACCCCCCTTCCCCCAGCAATCACTACACTGTTGTCCATGTCCATGAGTCCTTTTTCCTTTACCCTCAGTACGTCCATCCCCTACCCCCACCACAGTTGTCATCTGCTCTCCAACTATGAGTCTGTCTCTGTTTTGCTTCTTCAGTTTGTTCATTAGATTCCACAAGTGAAATTATATGGTACTTTTCTTTCTCCGACTGGCTCATGTCACTTAGCATAATGCTCTCCAGATCCACACTGTTACAAAGGGTAAAATTTTCTCCTTTTTTAACAGCCAAGTAGTATTCCATTATGTAAATATCCCATAGTTGTTTTATCCACTCATCTCCTGACGGACAGTTGGGCTGCTTCCATATCTTGGCGATTATAAATAATGCTGCAATGAACATAGGGGTGCTTACATTCTTTCAAATTAGTTCTTTGGGTTCCTTTGGATATAATCCCAGCAATGGGATCACTGGGTCAAAAGGCAGATCCATTTTTAATATTTTGAGGTATCCCAATACTGCTTTCCACAGTGGCTGTACCAATCTGGATTCCTACCAAAAGTGCAAAGAGTTCCCCTTTCTTCCACATCCTTGACAGCACTTGTTTGTTGATTTATTGATGATAGCCATTCTGACAGATGTGAGATGGTATCTCATTATGGTTTTAATTGGCATTTCTCTGATGATTAGTTATGTTGAACATCTTTTCATATGTCTATTGGCCATCTGTATGTCCTCTTTGGAGAAGTGTCTATTCAGGTCCTTTGCCCATTTTTTAATTGGGTTGTTTGCCTTTTTGGTGTTGAATTTTGTAAACACTTTATAAATTTTGGATATTAACCCCTTATCAGATGTAGGTGAATATGTTCTCCAATTTTGTGAGTTGTCTTTTTATTTTGTGGATGATTTCCTTTGCTGTGCAAAAACTGTTAAGTTTGATGTCATCGCATTTGTGTATTTTTCTTTTGTTTCCCTTGCCTGCAGAGATATATTTGAAAAAAAAATTTCTACAAGCAATATATGAGATTTTACTGCCTATGTTTTCTTCCAGGATTTTTATGGTTTCGGGTCTACATTTATGTCTTTGATCCATTTTGAATTTATTCTTGTGTGTGGTGTAAGAAGGTGGTCTAGTTTCATTTTTCTACACATATCCGTCCAATTTTCCCAACATCATTTCTTGAGTAAACTATCTTTAGCCCATTGTATATACTGGCTTTCTCTGTAATGTTAATTGACTATAAAGGTGTGGGTTTATTTCTGGGATCTCTGTTCTATTCTATTAATCTATATGTCTGTTTTTATGCCAGTATCAGGCTGTTTTGAATACTATGGCCTTACAGTGTAATTTAATATTAGGTAGTGTGATTCCTCCAACTTTGTTCTTCTTTCTCAGGATCACTATTCCTCTGCAGGGCCTTTTGTGTTTCCATATAAACTTTTGAAATATTTGTTCAAGTTTTGTAGAATACATCAATGGACTCTTGATAGGAATTGCATTGAATCTATACACTACTTTGGGTATTATGGACATTTTAATGATGTTAATTCTTCCTATCCATGAATACGGTATGTGCTTCCATTTATTTGTATCTTCTTTCTGTTTCTTTCTTTGATGTCTTTTAATTTTCCATATACACATCTTTCGCACCCTTGGTTAGGTTTATTCCCAGGTATTTTATTCTTGTTGAAGCAATTGTGAATGAAACTGTTTTCTTAATTTCCTTTTCTATTAGTTCATTATTGGCATATAAAAATGCAAGTGGTTTCTGGATATTAATTTTATTTCCTGCTACTTTGCTGAATTCGTTTATCAGTTCTAGTAGTTTCTTGGTAGAATCTGTGGGATCCTCTATGTACACTACCATGTCATCTGCAAATAAAGACAGTTTTACTTCTTTCTTTCTAATCTGGATGCCTTTTATTTTTTCTTCTTGTCTGATTGCTATGGCTAGGACTTTCAGTACTATGTTGAACAATAGAGGTGAAAGCAGACATTCTTGTCTTGTTCCCGATCTTAAGGGGAACACTTGTGGTTTTGTCATATGTGACCTTTATTATGCTTAGGAATGTTCCCTCTTTTCCCACTTTGCTGAAAGGTTTTCTCATAAATAGGTGCTGGATTTTATCAAAAGCTTTTTTTTGCAAATATTGGTATAATCATGTGGTTTTTATCTTTCATTTTGTTTATGTGGGGAATCACAATGATTGACTTGTGAATGTTGTACCATCTGTGCATTCCCAGAATAAATCCTACTTGATCACGGTGCATGATCTTTCTGATGCTTTGCCATATTCGGTATACTGATATTTTGCTGAGGATTTTACTGTCTATGTTCATCAGGGATATTAGCCTATAATTTTCTTTCTTTGTAGTGTCTTTATCTTATTTTGGAATTAAGATAATGCTGGCTGTGTAAAATAAATTGCAGAGTCTTCCCTCTTGAATTTTATGAAATAGTTAGAGAAGGAAAGGTGTTAGTTCTTCTCAGAATGTGTAGTACAAGTCACCTGCAAAGCTATCTGGCACAGGGCTTTTGTTTGTTGGGAGTCTTTTGAGTACTGCTTCAATTTCATTAGGTGTAATCTGTCTATTCAGATTTTCTCATTCTTTTTTATTTAGTTTTCCAAAATTGTATGTTTCTAGGAATTTATCCACTTCATCCAGGTTGTCTAGTTTGTTGGCATATAATTGTTCATAATATTTTCATACAATCCTTTGTATTTGTTTGGTGTCAACTGTTATTTCTCCTGTTTCATTTCTCATTTTATTTATTTGGGTCTTTTCTCTTTTTTTCTTGATTAGTCTGGTTAAAGATTTATCAATCTTGTTTATCTTTTCAAAGAAACAGCTCTTGGATTCATTCATCTTTTATATCATTTTTAGACTCTATTTATTTCTGCTCTGATCTTTATTATTTCCTTCCTTCTACTCACTTCAGGCTTTGTTTGCTGTCCTTTTTCAAATTCCTTTAAGTGTGAACTTAGATTGTTTATTTGAACTTTTTTTGTTTGTTTGTTTGTTTGTTTTGAGATAGGCCTGTAATGCTATGAATGTCCCTCTTAGGATTGCTTTCCCAGTGTCCTCATTTTCATTTTTTTCAAGGTATCTTTTGATTTCTTTCTTAATCTCGTTGTTGACTCATTGTTTAATAACATGTTATTTAGTTTCCATGTCTTTGCATGTTTTTCAATGTTCTTCTTGTGATTGATATCTACTTTCAAAGCATTGTGGTCCAAGAAGATATTTGATATGATTTCAATCTTCTTAAATTAAATGAGACTTGCTTTGTGTCCCAACATGTGGTCTGTCCTAGAAAACATTCCATGTGCACTTGAAAAGAATGTATATCCTGCTGCTTCAGAGTGTAATGCTTTGAAGATATCAATTAAGTCCATTTGACCTAGTGTGTCATTTAAGGCCATTGTCTCCTTATTGATTTTCTGCCTGGAAGATGTATTCATTGAAGTCAATGGGGTGTTAAAATTCCCAACTATGACTGTATTTTGTTGATCTCTCCTTTTATGTCCATCAAGATTTGCTTCACACATTTAGGTGCTTCTGTGTTGGGTGCATGAACATTTACTAGGGTTATATCCTCTTGTTGGATTGTTCCCTTTATCATTATGTAGTGTCCTTCTTTGTCTCTTACTATTGCTTTTGTTTTAAAGTCTATTTTGTCAGATATAAGTACTACTACTCCAGCTTTTTTTCTTTTCCATTTGCATGAAATATCTTTTTTCAACCATTAACTTTTAGTCTGTGTATATCTTTTGATCTGTGATGGGTCTCTTGGAGGCAGCATATATATGGGTCTTGTTTTTTTAACCATTCAGCTACCCTTGTCTTTTGGTCAGGGTATTTAAGCCATTTACATTTAAGGTAATTATTGATAGATACGTATTTAGTGCCATTTTATTGTTAGACTGTTTTCCTCCCTTTTTTTTCTTTCCCTTTTTCATCTTCTTCTTAATGTAAGCTCTTTAACATTTGTTGCATACTACTTTGGTGTTAACAAGCTCCTTTAGCTTTTTCTTGTCTGGGAAGCTCCTTATTTCTCCTTCAGTTTTAAATGATAGCGTTGCTGGGTAAAGTAGCCTTGGTTGTAGGTCCTCGCTTTTCATCACCTTGACTATTTCACACCACTCCCTTCTGGGCCTGAAATGTTTCTGTTGAGAAATCAGATGCTCGTCTAATTGGTACTCCCTTGTAGGTAATTACCTTCTTGGATTCTCTCCTTGTCTTTAAGTCTTGCCATTTTAATTATGATGTGTCTTGGTGTAGGCCTCTTTGGGTCCAACTTGTTTGGGACTCTCTGAACTTCCTGGACTTGTATATCTTTTTCCTTCACCAGATTAAGTAAGTTTTCAGTCATTATTTCTACAAATAGGTTCTCAATCTCTTGCTCACTCTTTTTTCCTTCCAGTATTCCCATGATGCAGATGTTGTTACATTTCATGTTGTCCAAAGTGTTTCTTAAGCTCTCCTCATTTCTTTAATTCTTTCTTCTTCTTGCTGCCCTGCCTAGGTGTTTTTACCTACCTTGTCTTCCAAAACACTGACTCTATCCTCTGCTTCAACAAACCTACTGTTTATCCCTTCTAGTGTATTATTCATCTCAGATATTGCATTCTTCATTTCTGACTGGTCCTTTTTTATGGTTTCTATGTCTTTTTCATGCTGTTGACTATCCTTATAATCATTGCTGTAAACTATTTCATAAATTGCTTCCCTCCATTTATCTAGGTCTTCTGGAGATTTCTCTTGTTTTTTACTTGAGGTCTGTTTCTTTGTCTTCCCATTTTGGCTGCTTCTTTGTATTTTCTGCCTTAGATGTTAAACTAATCAGCTGCCAAAATGATCAGTTGTTAATCTGATCAAGTTGTAATTAGTAGTCTGCTTTAAGCACCACAGGGTGGAGCACAGCAATTCCTGCGGATAGGGCTATTGCTTCCCCTCAAGCTGATGCCACTTGGAGAGGAGTGCTCTGCCTGAGAAAGATGGTTTCTGCAGTATGGGGAGTGACTCAGCACATGAATCCTGGTATTTGTTCCTTTGGTTCTCCCCAAAGAGCCACCAGCCCATGCTCTCCTCATGTGTCTCTAGTCCACTCTGCCTTCCCTCTGCCAGAGCCCAGGGTAAGTGGCTGCAAATGAAATTTGGTGTGCTGGCATTTAAGAGGCTCTCTGCATCTCCAACCATCTCTCCTGTCAGGGAGCAACCTGGCTGCTTTATAGAACTGGACGTTATCTGAGTTTCTTTCCAGCTCTGGTGCTATAGGCTGGGGAGCCCAGCTTTGGGTTTAGACCCCACACTTCTCAGGGGAAACTCCCCTAGTCACTGAAATATTCCTCCAGAACTTCACCTGCCTCCAGTGGGAGCCTCACCAGCTCTCTTGTGCCTTCTCTGTACTCCCTACCAGTCATGTTGTGGTGAAATGGTATCTTCTATCTGTTCGTGGTTATAAAGCTTCTCTCCAGCTAGTGTTCTTTTGGTTATTCCAGATTACTTCTCTACAATTTAGCTGTAATTCCAGATTGGACCTGGGAGAAGGTTAGTGGAGCTTCCATTTACTCCTCTGCCATTTTGGATCAACCCACAACTCATCTTTTTAAGTAGAAAGAACTCATCTTTCTTTTAAAAAAAATTATATGCCACATTTATTAATAGTTCCTTTTAAACTGAATTGTGTTGGAAGAACTTGAAATAACTGAGTTCATGACTCACATGCTTCTATAAATAATGTCTTCATGAGAAGGCCATTTCATAAAAACAAAGGCATAATTTGCTTTCTTTTGTCACATATATTGAGGTTTCAACAGAATCTATGTATATCCACAGAAATCTATAGGGTTTTCAAGGTTGTCCATTAGGTGTGTCATATCAGAAAAAGCAGTAAGACTGTAGAATTGGGGCTTGTTGCTCTGGGAATAGCATCTCAGGCCAACACTCGGCATAGTTTAGAATATACTTCCACATTCTACCTGGTGGTGCCCAGGGACCAATGATCAAATGCAGCCTTCCTTTCCAGAGTCCTGTCAACACTGACACTTCATTAGGGAACAAAAGACTCCATTAGCTATGGCTGACCTGAGTGGTTGGAGCAGTGTTTCTCAGATCAGTTTAAGATTCTACAGCATTGTCTAAGGGGAAAACCAATCCAAGGACTCCAATGTAGACTTTAATTATTGTTTAATTATGTATAAATACTAAAAATTTACATGAACTGTTTATGCTATTGTAAAGCAACAAAATAAAGAGAAATGTATTAATTAAATGCAACTAAACTATAAATCCAATAATATTCAAGTTAGCATTAGACTAATACGATGGGTAACACTGCTCTACTAAACTGAAATAGCTCCAGGCTGTGCTGGATTCTGAGGCCAGCATGCTTTGTCACCACGTGCCATGTGATAGTTTAATTCCCTCATACTCCACTCACAATCTATGGGCAAAGTTTCCGTTTCTACCTTCGAAATAGTCCAGGTGGGACCCTAAACAGCCCAAGAGGGAACCCACTCACCACCTAGGCTGCTGCACTCTGGGGAAAGTCACCATGTCCTGGCATCCCACCAGGTCAATGGCAGGAGCAGTCCCCTGCTGGCTAGCTCCCTTTGCATGCACACTCCTGTGATCACAATCCACCCTTCACATGGCTGCTAGGGAGATCATAAAAGTTAAGTCAGATCCTGTCACTGCTCCATATGAAAACCCCCAATGGCTTCCCCACTGGATTCCCAGGATATGTCACAATTCCCACACTGGACCACAAGACCCCATGTAATCAGGCCTCAAATCTCCTTTTCCTCTCTTCCCAATGGTCTCTTTGCTCCAGCCACACTGGCCTGTCTGCAGGTCCTTGAACTCCAAGGCAACCCCTTCCAGCCCAGCCTTGGGGGACCCCTCTGTTGAGAGAGCACAAATATAAACATTGAGTGTACGTATGTGTGTGTGCCTCTCTTTCTTTTGCATTGTTTTTCTCTTTAGAGGTCTCTGGTAGGTGTTTTATCTCATTTACTGTCTGAGACCACTCCCTTATATTTCAATTAATGTTCCAATTTTGCTTTCTCCTTTGCTTATTGATCTGTATTTATTGTGGTTTTCTTTTTTTAATTTTTATTGAACTTATTGGGGTAACATTGGTTAATAAAATTATATAGGTTTTAAGTGTACAATTCTATAATACATCTGTGTATTGAATGTGTGATCACCACCCAAAGTCAACTCTCCTTCATCATCATTTATCCCCCTTTAACCTCTTCTACCTTCCTCCAAGCCCCTTTCCCTCTAGGTACTCATCATACTGTTGTCTATGAGTTGGATTGGTTTTTGCTTTTTTGGTCTTTTTGCTTAATCCCTTCACTTTTTTCACCAGCCCCTAATATTCCTCCTCCCCTGACAGCTGCCAGTCTGTTTTCTGTATCAATGAGTCTGTTTCTATTTAGTTTGTTAGTTTATATTGTTCATTAGATTCCATATATAAGTTATATCATGTGGTATCTGTGTTCTATATATGGCTTATTTCACTTAGCATAATACTCTCTAGGTACTGCAAAAAGTAAGATTTCCTTATTTTTAAAAACCAAGTAATATTCCACTGTGTAAGTGTACCACAGCTTTTTTTTTATCCAATCATCTACTGATGAGTACTTGGGCTGCTTCCAAATCCTAGGTATTATAAATAATGCTGCAATGAACACAGGAACGCATATGTTCTTTCATTAGTGTTTCAGGTTTCTTTGGGTATATTCCCAGCAGTAGAATTGCTGGGGCATGAGGCAGTTCTATTTTTAATTTTTTGAGGAAACTTCATACTGTATTTCACAATGGCTGCACCAATCTGCATTTTCACCAATAGTGCACAAGAGTTTGCTTTTCTCTATATCCTCACCAATATTTGTTGTCTGCTGATTTATTGTGAAGTGATATATCATTGTGGTTTTAATGTGCATTTCTCTGATTAGTGATGTTGAGCATCTCTTCATATGTCTGTTTGACAGTTATATGTCCTCTTTAGAGAAGTGTCTTTTCAAGTTCTTTTACCACTGGATTGTTTGGTTTTTTGGTGTTGAGTTGTATAAGTTCTTTATAAATTTTGGACATTAACCTCTTATCAGATGTATCACTAATAAATATGTTCTCCCATTCAGTGGGTTGTTTTCATTTGTTGATTATTTCCTTTGCTGTCAAATTACTTTTTAGTTTTATGTATTCCCATTTGTTTTTTTTTTTTTATTTTGTTTCCCTTGCCAGAAAAGACATATCAGAAAAAATATTGCTATGAGTGATGTCTGGGATTTTACTGCCTATATGTTCTTTCTAGAATTTTGATGTTTTAAAACTTGAAAGTCTTACATTTTAAGTCTTTAATCCATTTTAAGTTTATTCTTGTGTAGTGTAAGATGGTCTAACTGCATTCTTTTGCACATCTGTCCAATCTTCCCACCATTTATTGAATAGACTCTCTTTATCCCATCCTAGGTTCTTGCCTCCTTTATTAAATATTTTTTAGATTATTTTATTTTATTATTTTTAGAGAGAGGGGAAGGAAAGAAGAAAGAGATGAAGAGAAACATCAATGTGCCAGAGAAACATCAATCGGTTGCCTCTTGCATGCCCTCAACCTGGCCCACAACCCAAGCATGTGCCCGACTGGGAATTGAACCAGCCACCTTTGGTTCACAGGCCAGTACTCAATCCACGAAGCCACACCAGCCAGGGTTCCTCTGTTGAATATTAACTGATTATATAGACATGGGTTTATCTCTGGGCTCTCAATTCTATTTCATTGATCTGTATGTCTGTTTTTTTGCCAGCCCCATGTTGTTTTGATTACCGTGGCCTAGTAGTATAGTTTGACATCAGGTAATGTGATTTCTCCAACTTTGTCCTTCTTTCTCAAGATTGCTGTAGCTATTCCAGGTCTTTTGTGGTTCCATAAATTTTTGGAGTATTTGTTCTAGTTCTGTGAAATACGCCATTGGTATCTTGATAGGAATCGTGTTGACTCTATAGATTGCTTTTGGGTAGTATGGACATTTTAATGATGTTAAATTCTTCCTTTCCATGAATACAGTATATACTTCCACTTATTTGTATCTTCTTTCAATTTATTTCTTCAGTGTCTTATAATTTTGTGAGTAAAGGGCTTTTACCTCCTTGGTTAAATTTATTCCAAGGTATTTTGTGATTCAATTATAAATGGGATTGTTTTGTTAGTTTCCCTTTCTGATAGTTGGTCCATAAAAAAGGCAACTGATTTCTGAATATTTACTTTCTATCCTGCTACTTTATCAGGATAAATTCATTTACCAGGGCTAGTGGTGTTTTGAAGGATTATTTTTCTCTATATACAGTATGATGTCATCTGCAAATAAAGACAGTTTTACTTCTTTCCAATTTGGGTGCCTTTTATTTCATCTTCTTCTCTGATTGCTGTAGCTCCAGGACTATCTTGAATAAGAGTGGTGAAAGCAGACATCCTTATCTTATTCCCAATCTTAAAGAAAATGCTTATAGTTTTTGTCCATTCAGAATGATGTTGGCTGTGGGGTTGTCATATATGTTGACATATGCTCCCTCTATTTCCACTTTGCTGAGTGTTTTTATCATAAATGGGTGCTGGATTTTATCAAATGCTTTTTCTGCATCTATTGATATGATCATGTGGCTTTTATCCTTCATTTCATTTATGGAATGTATGATATTTATTAATTTGCAGATATTGTACCAACCTTGCATCCCCAGAATTAATCCCAGTTGATCATGGTGAATTATCTCTCTAATGTATTGCTGGATCTGATTTGCTCATATTTTGTTTGGGGATTTTAGCATCTATGTTCACCAGGGATAGTGACCTATAATTTTCTTTCTTTGTAGTATCTTTATCTGGTTTGGGAATAAGGATAATAATGGCCTTGTAAAATGAGCCTGGGAGTCTTCCATCCTCTTGAATTTTTTTTTTTTTTTTTTGACTAGGTTAAGTGGCTTTATAAGAGAAAGCCAGGATTACTAAGGACTTAAGAGCTGGCATCAAGGTACTTCTTGCTGAAGGTGGGTACAACATTAACAAAATGCCAGTTACACTGCCTCCTTTGTTTGGCCTGATCAGCCTTCTTCTCTTTCTCCTGTTTGGCCACACTGGGGGTCTAACTTTCCCAGCACAGGCCAGGGAACCACAGACATTATCTCCAAGCATGCAGCCAACTACTTCCAGAGTGCTCAAAGCCTCCACCTCACACTTGCTCAGGGTGGCCTCACCCTCTAGGGGCATGACTGCCAGAAGCACAACTTGATCTTCTGGAGCAATGTCCTCCAGCAAAGCTACATGAGCCTTGATCTGCCAACAGTCTCCTGACCCGCCAGCTCAAGGGTGTGTAGCTCCTGGGGGCAGACAAAAAGCTGCATGTCAGCGACTGAACTGCTTTTCTCTTGATTTTTTTGGAAATATTTGAGGATAGGTGTTAGTTCTTTGAACATTTGGTAAAATTCACCTGTGAAGCCATATGTTCCAGGAACTTTATTTGTGGTAAGTTTTTGATTACCTCTTCATTTTCACTAGCTGTAACTGTTCCATTCTGATTCTTCCTGATTCGGTTTTGGGAAATTGTGTGTTTCTAGGAATTTATCCACTTAGTTCAGATCTTCCAATTTGTTGGCATATAGTTGTATATGGTAGTTTCTTACAATCCTTTGCATTGCTTTGGTGTCAGTTGTTAGTTTTCCTCTTTCCTTTCTGATTTCATTTGAGTCCTCTCTCTCTTTTTTTCCTTGGTGAGGCTGGTTAAAGGTTTGTCAATCTTGTTTATCTTTTCAAAAAAAAACCAGTTCTTGGTTTTATTGTTTTGTGTTGTTTTTTTTACTCTATATAAATTTACATTTCATCCTGCTCTGATCTTTATTATTTCCTTTCAACTACTCACTTTGGGATTTGTTTGTTATTCTTTTGCTAGTTCCTTTAAATGTAAAGTTAGATTGTTTATTTGAGATTTTTCCTGTTTCTTGAGGTTGTCCTCTAATGCTCAGAATTTCCCTGTTAGGTCTGCTTTCCCAGTGTCCCATAGATTTTGGATTGTTGTGCTCTCATTTTCATTTGTCTTCAAGGTATCTTTTGATTTCTTCCTAGACCTCATTGTTTAGTAACATGTTATTTAGCCTCCATGTCTTTGTGTGTTTTTCAGTTTTTTCCTTCTAACTGATTTCTAGTTTCATACCATTGTGGTTAGAAAAGATGCTTGATATTATTTCAATCTTTTAAATTTATTGAGACTTGTTTTGTGGCCTAATGTATGGTCTCTCCTAGAAAATGTTCCATGTGCACTTGAAAAGAATGTGTATTTTGCTGCTTGGGGATGAAATGTTCCAAAGATATCAATTAAATCCATCTGGTCCAGTGTGTCATTTGAGGTCTCTGTTTCCTTGTAGATTTTCTGTCTGGAATATCTATCCATTGATGTTAATAGGGTGTTAAAATCCCCTACTATGACTGTATTTCTGTCAATCTCTGTCTTTACATCCACTCAGATTTGCTTTATATACTTAAGTGCTCCTATGTTATCAAATGCATATATGTTTCCAAGGGTTATATCCTCTTCTTGAATTGATCCTTTATCATTATGTAGTGTCCTTCTTTATCTCTTATTATAGATTTTGCTTTAAAGTCTATTTTGTCAAATATTATTGCTACCCCAGTCTTTTCTCCCTCCTCATTTGCATGAAGTATCTTTTTCTATCTCTTTACTTTTCGTCTGTATCTTTCATACTGGTCTCATACTTTCAGGTTTGGTCTCTTGTAGACAGCATACATATCAGTCTTGTTTTCTTATTCATTCAACTACTTTGTCTTTTGATTGGAGTATTTAAGCCATTTACATTTAAAGGAATTATTGATAGGCATGTATTTATTGCCATTGTATTCTTTATAACTATATTACTTTGTTGTTGTTGTTGTTGTTTGTCTTCTTAAAGAAGACCCTCTAACATTTTTTGTAATACTGGTTTGGTGGTAATGAACTCCTTTAGCTTTTTCTTATCCGGGAAGCTCTTTGTTTCTCCCTCAGTTTTCAATGAATGGCGTTGCTGGGTAAAGTATTCTGGGTTGTAGGTCCATGCTTTTCATCACTTTCAAGTATTTCATGCCAATCCCTTCTGGCCTGAAGTGTTTCTGTTGAGAAATAGGCTAACAATCTTATGAAAGTTCCTTTGTAGGTAACAATTGTCTTTCTTTTGCTTCTTTTAAGATTATCTCTTTGTCCTTAACCTTTAATTGTGATGTTTCTTTTTTTTAAAGAGTTTATTTATTTATTTTTAGAGATGGGGGAAGGGAAAGAGAGGGAGAGAAACATCAATGTGTGGTTGCCTCTCGCATGCCCCTTGCTGAGGACCTGGCCTGCAACCCAGGCATATGCCCTGACTGGGAATAGAACTGTGACCCATTGGTTCTCAGGCCCATGCTCAATCCACTGAACTATACCAGCGATTCTTTCTTTCTTTTTTTTTTTAATTTATTTATTATTTTTTATTTTAAAGAGAGGAGAATGGAGAGAGAAAGAAAGAGAAGTATTGACATGAAAGAGAAACATCAATTGGCCACCTTCCACACGCACCTTGATCTGGGACCAAATACACAATCCAGGCATGTCCCTTTACTGGGAATCAAACCAGCGACCCTTCAGTTTGCGGGAAGATGCCCAACCAACTGAGTCATACCAGTGGGGCTTCAGTGGTAATTTCTTCAAATAGGTTCTTGATGCCTCACTCTTTCTCTTCTCCTTCTGGTAACTTTATGATGCAGATGTCGTTACACTTCACATTGTCCCAAAGGATCTTTATCCTCATTTTTTTTAAATGCATTTCTCTTTTTGCTGCTTTCATTGGATGTTTTCTGCTACCTTGTCCTCCAGATCACTGATTCAACCCTTCGCTTCATCCAACCTACTGTTTATTCCTTCTAGTGTATTCTTCATTTCAGATATTGTATTCTTCATTCCTGATTGGTTCTTCGTTATGGTTTCTATGTCCTTTTTTATATCTGTTGTAGTTCTCAATGAGTTCCTTGAAGTTCTAAGTTCCTTGAACATCCTTATAACCATTATTTTTAACTCTATATCTGGCAAATTGTTTGCCTTCATTTCATTTAGCTCTTTCTCTGGAGATTTCTCCTCTTCTTTCATCTGGTGTATATTTCTTTGTCTCCCCATTTTGGCTACCTCTTTGTGTTTGTTTTTATGTTTTAGGTAGGTCTGCTATGACTCCCAGTCTTGGTAAAGTGGCCTTATGTAGTAGTTATCTTGTGAAACCCAGTAACACAGTCTCCTTGATTGTCACGGTCCTGTCCGGCAGGACCATGTGTTGTTGTGGAATGCTTGTCCTATATCCCCAGACTAGTGATGAACAAATTCACACAGACTAAAGGAATCTGGTGGAGAAAAAGGGATGTTGAGCCACTCTCTAAGTGAGAGAGTGCTAGGGTTTGCGTGGCCGCTCTATCAGTAAGAGAAAGAGAGCCCAAGGGAGAGAGCAAGGGAGAGAGAGGGCCAGGGAGAGGGTGAGAGAGAGCCGGCCTGAGTGGCCACTCTCTCTTGGAGAGAAAGAGAGGGCCTGGACCCCTTGCCTGAACAGGCTTTTATTGATATTCTAGGTAGATTACATCAAGGAGGGTCCTCCTTCACTAGGCACAGGTTCACTTTAGGTGGTTACCATAGCAAAAGAAAGAATGTTGCTAATCCTTTTAAGATAAAGGTCATTTGCAAATGTAAAGGGAAAAGGTTGAACTGGTTATACCCAAACTTGAGAGGTTTAGCATAGATTTTAGGAAGTTCCTTTAGAGATATGCAGTAAACATTTGTTGCCTCAGTTCAGGGTGAGGGACTTTTTAACAAGAGCAAGTCTCAAAGCGGCCTAGGTACAATGTAGGCCTGATTCCCCATGGGAAACCTATTCACGGATGTTCTCTGCACGCCACGCATGTCTGTCTGTGTTCAGAACCAGAGCTGAGCCACAAGTTCACATCACACATGGATAAGTTCCCTATACTTGATCCCCTCCTCTGGTTGCTCCAGGAATGTCCCTTGTGTAGGTTATGTGGGTCCTCCTGTTGTAATTGAGTCTTGATTCCTATTGGCCTGTTCATGCTTCAGGTAGACTCTCAGGCTGGCTGACTGTGAAGATCAACTCTGATCACAATGTATGAGCTGCTGTGCAGGTGCTGATCTCATAAAGTACAATTCACCTCAGTAGGGTCTGATGCCTGCCAAGATCTCCCTTTGGATATGAAGCTAATTGGATCTTGTTTTGATGTTGTCTGAAGCTGGTCACTGGGTGTGTTGGTTCTGGGACCCCTCGGGAGGGACTCCATTGCAGACCAATGTTAGGCACTGCCTATGACTGGCCCTGGGTAACCTGTTTGGAGCTACAAAGCAATCCACAGTCTGTGGCTGCCTCGTCTGAGCCTGGATGTGCATAGGAAGGACTAAGCTGTGCACCAAGGCAGGCTTTTACGAGCACTGGGCCCAGGGCCAGGTCAAGAAAAGTCCCAAGGAACCCCAATATTTGCCTCTGCCTGCCTCCACCTGTTGGCTGCCTGTTAGACTCAGTCACTGAAAGAGCCTCTGGCAGTACTAGAGTTGCATGAGGCAGGTTCTCAGTGAGTCACCAGGTAGTAGCGAGTGGTGTTCTTCATGCTGATATAAGTTCAAACTCAGTGCAAATACTGGATCTGAGACCACTCAGGAAATGTCCCAGGGTATACCAAGTCTAGCTGCCACCTGCCAGGTGTTTAAAGACTTTTGTGGTGGGGAAGGGCCTCAGGGTCATCAAGGTGAGGCCAGCAGACTTTATCAGGCCCAAACAGACCAATATTTGCCCAAGTTAAAGGAAAGCGTTACACTCTCTCCTTTAGAGTAGTAGAGTGTGCGAGGGAGAAATAAAATATTATGTTTGCCTTCTCAGTGAGGCCTTTCTCAAGCCCCTATTTAAAGTCACAACCTCCCAACCAGCACTCAGAAGCCCCTCTCTGCTTTCTTTCTCCACAGCACTTGTCATCATCCATCTATCATATTAAGTATTTGTGCCTATTGCCTCTACTAGAAAGTCAGCTCCAAGAGGTCTGGAATTATGGGTCTGTTTTGTCACCTGCTATTGCCCAACCCTAGAGGTACTTGGTCAATATCTGTGGCATGTGCTATGGAATCACCTGGTGTTCACCTGGTCCCAGTGCATTATTTATGTACAAACTCTGCTTCAGTTCTTTTCTCATTAGTCACTTTTAATGGGCTTTAAAGTTGTAACACAGAGTTTTGTTATGGGATGATCACCTGGAAGATCCAGGATGTCATTTTATTTTATTTTTTAAAGAACAGCATTGAAATCAGTTGGCTACACTTCTGTAGGCGATGGATGTGGGCTTTTGTACCTCGGATGTCTAATGATTATTTCAGTGGGGAAAAGAAAGCAGAAAAGTTAAAAATGAAGCCTTATTTTGAAATAAATGTAGAGTGCATGTGGTCATCTGGTGGGGCTGGAGAGGGCCTCCTCATGGATACTACTTCCTCATAGGACACTAGAGCGGGGATCAATGGCATTCCATGTGTACTGAGTGCCAACTACGTGTTAGGCACTGTGGCAGTGCTAGCAAGAAGGAGAAGGAAAGCAAGGCTCAGAGTCCCTGCCTGCTATGATCTACAACAGCAGGTTAGGCATGTAGACAAATAGTCAAAATATAAAGAAACATGGCTCCTGTCAAGTTGGGCATAGGTCTGTTACTTGCAAATAATATAAAACATTAAAGTATTTTAGAATACTTCTACATTTAAAAAAAAAAGAACAGCATTGAAATAAACAGGCAGAGAAAACCTGTAGATCCCACAGTATAGATCGGCAGACCCATATCTTTTCTAGATCCCATTTTGAGAAATACTAGATTAGAAAATGGTGAGAAAGCCATAGTACCCACCAATGAAGAGGTCACAGACCACATCCCAAACAGAAACAGCTACCATCCCACAGCAGAATAGAGAGCCCAAGTAATGGCCTGAATAAATAAAAGCACAGCACTACTTGATAGGCCATTCAAAGTCTATGTCCCACTGATGACACCTGTCATTTTACTGCCCTAGGGTATAAACTTTCACATTGAAAGCCCTTCCAGTGTGAATCCAAGTTTACATTCCACTTTCATTATCAGTTATTTCCACTGACAACCAAATGAAGCTCCACCCATCAAACATCTCCTTGGGCCCTGCAGTAATTTTTTATGTGTTTTATGTTAATTACCCCAGTAATGTATGTACACTAAATAAGCCAACACGGAGAAGCAGAAGAGACAAGTAAGTTATTTATAAGCACAAATCAACCCTGTCCCACTTGGACAACCACTTTGACATTTTGAGTCTTTTCAGAACCCATTTGTACATAATGTAAATAGAGCCACTCCATCCCCTTCCAAACATGTCCCTCTTCTGCAATCAAACTAGTCATTAGGCATTCTCACGACACACACACAAGCCCTCCTTAGCCACTCCCAAATTCCATCAGCTCTTATCTCAGGAACATTTGGCAACTGCCATATAACATCCCAGCAGGCTGTCTGGTGTTGTTACTTGACCTTTCCCGTTTATGCCCTAGCAGACCAAGTACCCCACTGAACTGTGTGTCTCCAGGACAGAGTGCCTCCTTTACAGGAAGCTGTAGGCCTACTGCATGGCAGCCACACATCTCTAGTCATCCCTCACAGTACAGGAACCACTAGTTAAATCTTCACTTACTCTATACAGACCCATTTTGTTGTTTTTAGGACAGAAAATGCTTGCATTACTCTTCTGGCAGGGTCACTGGCAGCAGGAGGAAAGTCCCTGTGTGGAGCTCAGCCTATTACCTGATCCATGAGGGGGAGCCAGTGAAAAGCAGAATTAGAAACATTTTCCTCTCAGAACTAAGCCCTGGATGCCTCTTTAAAAGGAGGACAGGCTGATGATTCATCGATGAAAAGTGAAGAAAATAAGAAAACAAATTAAAATTGTGGAAGAAAATGATCCTGCAGGGAAGAAAAAAACAGACATCTCAGAAGAAATGGGGCAGGAAGGTAAACTCGATATTAACCATAAAATTTAAAAAGCAGTCGTCTGAATGTAAAACAAAATACAGGGAAAAAAGAACAGCTATGGGCAGGTGAGCCATGAGGTAAAGGAGAGCAGGCAAGATGGTTTCTTCACGCCTGCAGGAGTCTGAAGTAACCAGAGGATAATGAGACATCAGCAAGTTGGTACAATTATCCAATATATATGTTATTATAAAGAAAAGATATTAAAGGCATCACCTTGTATCCCTTGTGTTTGTGATCTCAAACAAAAACCAACATTTATCATTTTATTACTTAATCATTCCCCTGGCTTCATAATTAGATTCAAAATTAAATTAATTTATGATGAAAAAATAGCCTTTTAGAAGTTATGAAAAAGTTTAGAAAATATTTGAGCTCCTAAAATGAAATATGTCTATGAAGTATGTAGTATGAAGATATGAGATCTTTTTAAAAAAAGACTTTCTTAATTAAAGCCTGCTATAAATATAAATACCCTGTCTAATAGTCTAACTGAGGGTGAGGGGGGAACCAGAACAGTTCACTCTTTCCCTTCTCCAGCAAAGGGTAAGTTGTATGTGATGCTGTGTGTGTGTGTGTGTGTGTGTGTGTGTGTGTGTATCTCCCTCCCACCCTCCCTCCCTCTCTCTGTCTCTCTCCTTATCTTCTGTTCTCTGTGTCTCCCCTTCTCTTCTATCTCTCTGTCTTTCTGTCTCTCTCTCCCTCCCCTGCCCTTCCAGGAGAGTCTCTGATGGAGGCATTTTTTAGAACTACACAATCTATTTGCAGACCTTAATTAGTATAGTGATTCCATGAAGACAGAAAGCAAGTAATACTAGAGCATTCAGAAATCTTATTCTTCTAAATAAACAAATACTGCCAATACAAACAGTTCAAGCTCTCTAGTATCTTGGTCAAGAAGAGAAAATGGGAGGGAAATGATTTCCTCTATGTCCTGCTTGCTCTCTTTCAGGGCCCATTCAATCTTCTGATAACCCAAGTCTTCTAGGAGCATCTGAGGGAACTAAAAATAGCCTAGGCTACCTCCTGCGTTAAATTCTGAGCAAGGAGAAGCCAACTTCATGACCTTCAGTGAAGTCAAAGCAGGTCTGAGGCATCAAGAGTAATGAAATATATCAGAAAAAGACTCACCAAAATGGAAGATTCCACAGTGAGAAATTCATTCAGTGACACTGATGTTAAATATCACTTTCCTTTTTCTGACTTCTGCTGACAAAGTTAGGCAACAAGAAAGACAACTCCAGCCTTGGTCAGTGTGGCTCACTTGGTTGGAACACTGTCCCATACACCAAAATGTTGGGGGTTCAATTCCGTGTCAGGACACATACCTAAGTTGTGGGTTCAATCGCATTTGGGGAGCAATGGATCAATGTTTTTCCCTCACATCACTGTTTCTCTCTCTCCCTTTCTCTCTCTGTAAAATCAATAAACATATTGAAAAAAAGAAGAAGAAAGAAAGACAACTCTGGCTCCTTAGGACATATGTGACTCTCAGCAGCTCAGGGACCACACCATGGAACTGAAGATGCAGAATCAAAGCCAGCCTCTGGGTAAATAAGAGGTGATGCTACCATCTGGGCCCTGGCAGAGACTGATCACACCTGATCACCCACCACCCAATGAAAGTGCTCCCCACCTCCCAACTCTATCATGTTTTTTTTTCCATATAAAACCTTCAGATAGGCTATATAATTTATTTTCCCCAGCTTCCTGCTAAAATGTGAGTTTTACAAGGTCAAAGCCCTTTGTCTGTTTTGTTCAGACATGCCACTGCCTGGCACTTGTAAAAGCGAAGAGTTATTTTCTGAATGAGTGCCACAGAAGTAAATGGAAAATAATATTTTAATATTATACATGAGCACATAAAAAATAAGACCATTCAACACCACTTATGTTGTCTTTTCACTAAAATGCTTAACCTAAAGAAGCAATGAAGCAGCAATCAGACTAAGATCTTAGGACTTTCTACAAAACAACTGGCCTGGATTCTACAAAAATACCAATGTCATAGTGGAGGAAAAAAAGGAGGGGTTGTTTTAGATGAGAGACATGACAGGCCAAGAAAGTACATGATTCTCACTGGAACCCGGATTTTTTATATACCAGTTAAGGGTATTTGGGGACAATTGAAAAATATCTTGTATCTGTGTGAGTTAATATTATTACAGTTGTGCAGGAAAGTATCCTTTGATGTCGAGGTCCCGTCCAGCAGGACTGCATGTTGTTGTGGAATGCTTGTCCTATATCCCCGGACAAGTGACGAACAAATTCATGTGGACTAGAGAAATCCCCTGGAGCAAAAAGGGATGTGATGGCTGATCTCTCAGAGAGAAAAAAGCCCTCACTCCTGCCTTGACAGGCGTTTATTGATATTCTAGGTACATTATATCCAGGATGGTTCTCATTAACTATGCACAGGTTCACTTTAGGTGGTTACCATAACAAAAGAAAGTAAGTCGCCAGTTGCTTCAAAGAGAAAGGTCATTTACAAATGTAAAGGAGAGAAGGCTGGGCTGTTTACATTCATGCTTGGGAAGTCTAGCACAAGTCACAGCAAACTTCTGCTGTTTCCATCTCAATTGAGGGAGTTTTTGCAAGAGCAAGTTTCAAAGCGGCCTAGGTACAATGCAGGCCTGATTCCCCATGGGAAACCTATCCACAGATGTCACTTGCACACCATGCGTGTCTGGACTACGTTCAGAACCAGAGCTGAGTCACAGGCCACATCACACACGAATAGGTTCCTCATACTTTTTCCTAAAAGATACATACCGAAGTATTTAGGGGTGAAGTGTAATGATGTCTGCAATTTACTTTCAGATGGTACAGAAAAAAATTTAATAGTATTTACATACATTAGAGAGAGAAAGAAAGAGAAAGCAAGAGTGGCAAAATGTTATCCCTACTGAATAGAGGTGAGAGGTCTACAAACATTCCCTGGACTATTCTTTCAACTGTTTTGTAAGTTTGAAATTTTTTTAAATATAGTATGGGGAAAGAGAAGTTAAAAATAAAAGAAATCATGCCAGAGAGACAGTGGGACCAATAGGAGAGCAGTCAGCCCAGGAGTAGGAGGGCTATGCTCCTGGCCTCCCTACACTCTCCAACCACATCAGCCCTCCAGAAAACACCTGAGATCTGGAGTCCCACCTGCTCTCCCCAGTGCCTGGGGTCCACACCTTTCCTCCTCTGAGACATGTTCAGATCATTCCCACTGCAAGAAACATTCCCAGACTGCTCCCCTTCCAGCACCCACTGTATTTCATTTAAACCCCACCATCTCCTACTGCACCTTCAGCATCCCACACATCACGAATACCATGGATACTAATTGCTATGTACATGCTTCTCTTTCCTACCCAACCAGAAGCCTCTCCATCACAAGCAAGGACCAGAATCCCACCCTCCCCATTTTCTATCTCCAGCAGAGCATGCATAGCATCTTATCCACAGCAAGTACTCAAAACAGACCTTGATTAAAAACTTTCTGTCCCTCACCTTGTCCTCATGGCTAATAAGAGGGAAGATAGTACCATCATCACACTGTTACTTCTGCCATGCATGGTTCTGTGGTAAGTGTTGTCACTGGAACATGGGTCAGGTACTCTAGCTTATTGGTAGTGTGTCCACATCCTGGGAAAGGCAGAGCACTGTTTCAAGATGGGCATCACAGCTGTCCTTTCTACTTCAACCACCCATAGCTGTCAGCATGAAAGAAGCACTCAATAAATGGTGAATGGTGAAGTGAATGAATGCTTATTCCATTTTCAAACACATATTATAAGTTATAAAAACTAAGACAAATGAAAGTACAACAGTTGCACAGACCTGCAAACACTGAAATTAATGTGTTAGACACAAATTTGAAGACCTTTTCTCATTCATGGACTCAAAATCTTTTTATGCCCTAGCCCCTTAAAATATAAAGTTTTTTTATTTTCTGATGGCTATTGCCTTGGATCAAACCTAAGGAATACAACACACCCCTTAAAACAGTGACACTGACTCAGGACAGAGTTATGGTGGACCATAGGCCTGACAGCTATAGACAAAGGAATGGAGAGGCACCACGAGCACTTTGAAAATGCTCCACAGATAATTCTGATACACACCCCAGAGAAGCTTTAGCTCTGAAATCAGAGGGAGAGCTGCACTGATGCTGATCCTGAACAAAAGAGAACAAAGGGACCCTGGTGCATTCCATCAGCCTGGCTCAGGTTGACTACATGTTGGGCACTGCTGGGAAGACATCCCATTATGTCCTTTTTTTTTTAACAAACATATGACATAAAGCCCCCTACACTTGATATAATTGTTATGCAAAATATAGCGAGAGATACTGTCTACTTTTAAAAATATAAAATAAATAAGCAAGACATGAAAATAAGCAAGTTTCCATTAAATAAATAAATAAAATTTTAAAAAGAAAATGTTGCTTTCCATATCATTGAAGAAGGGAATTATCACTTAAACTATATTCAAGTTTATTAAAGAAATTTTTTAAAGTATTATATCCCTGCTGGGTGTGGTTCAGTTGGTTAGAGCATCTTCCCGTAAACTAAAAGGTCACACATTCAAATCCTGGTCATGGCACATGTCTAGGTTGTGGGTTCAATCTCTGGTTGGGGTGCATACAGGAGGCAACCGATCAATGTTTGTCTCTTACATTAATGTTTCTCTCCCTCCCTTCCCTTTTCTCTAAAATCAATAACCATGTCCTTGGATGAGGATTAAAAAAAGTATTATAAAATGTTTAACTTTCATCAGCTTCAAGGTTTATGTTGTCCCCAAAATTCTGCGTGTGACTGAACTTTCAAATCTGCTAACACCTGCTGATTCATTTCATTCTGGATTCTAAGGCATCAATTTCTTGCAAATTTTTCTTTGCTTCTTCTCTTTATTTCTGGTGTTTCTTCTTGAGAATGACTAACGAATCACCACATTATAAGGTATCATTAAGCAGTCATCATTTATAAGCATGATGTCCTTCCTCACAAGTATCTTCTAAATTTTGGAGTTGTTTCTTTTTCACAACTATTTCTTCCTCCTGCTATGTGATTCTATTTGTATTCCACAGAGATCTTTTTATCTTTTGTTCATTTTCAAAAGTAGCATTGGCATCTTCTGTAGCAAGGCCTGTATCATTTACATCTATTCTCTACCCAGCACCACCAACGCTGAACCACACTTTCCAAAAGGGGTTCAATTTAATAGAGGAATCAGGTGTGGTTAAAAATAAATAAATAAATAAATAAATAATACATTATATTGCTAGCCTTTCTGCACACCCTCTCACCCCCAAGAAAAATATTAGTTTCCGAGAAAGAAGAAAAAGTGTGTATATTAACAGAATCTCAGACTTGGAAAGCAAATGTGATGGTTGCCTAGTCTAGTACTTCCCACACTATGCATTCATTCTTTCCCCAATGACTCTAACAAGTTCATGTAACCTTGTTGAAGAGTTAAAGTAAGAAGGAGCTCACTATTGCTCAAAGAAGTCCATTTGAAGTTCCACAGCTCTGATTGATCTGCCTTACTGTGAGCAGAAATCTGTTCTACTCTTGAGTCCTAGTGCCCTCAAGAACCACATGGCCCGTACTTGTGAAGGTCCTATGCATTGTTATCTGAAGCCTCCACTGCTCAGATGCCACATGAAATCCCAAGTATTTGACTTCTCGGTGATGAACCACCACACAGATTCCAAGAAGGCTGAAAGAGAGGCATCACCAAGCTCCTTATCAGAAGCAGAGATGTCCTCAGTTGTCTCTTAACCATGTCACTCAGCCGTTGAGGAAGTGGCAGAAATCTCTAAAATGTTGTCAAGACAACCAAAGTCCAAATACAAATCTCTGAGATCCCACTCAGAAGCAGTTTTTAAGTGCATGTACATACACACCCAGAGGAAATAATAAAGATCCTTTCCTCCCCTCTCTTCCTCTTCCTTCTCTCCCCCTCCTTTCCTCGCTCTTCTCTTTCTCTCCTCTTGCTTTTTGCCACAAGCTAATATGTGTTAAAAATGCTTACTGGGAAGCTTTCCACCTCTGGGGATGGAACAGCTACTATCTCAATATTGTTTTTGTTAAGTTTTTTTAACACAGTTTGGTGTTTTTAAGCTACATGTTTTATAGTACTAGTTGAGATTACAGAGTGGGACAATTAGCACTCTATTGGCAAGAAGGAGACTCATGGGGTCCTAGGTGTCCATCAAGGACCCCTGTCAAGCACACCCTCCTGCATGGCTAGATTGCATGTATTGCCCAACTTATCCCAAGAAAGGTCACTCGCAAAGGCTTTGGGATAAACATTGAGAAGTACACCCATAATAAAAATAAGAGCAACGAATTTTTAACAGGGGGCCTAAAGAAACCCAATGTGCTTGAGTCCCTGGTTTTTCCAACAGCACAAAGCATTCAGAGAATGTTCCACAGACTGTTGTCAATTCCATCTGGGAGACTTGTCAAAAGAAATAAATCAGACGTACCCAAAAATCAGGGCTCTGAAAGGCACAGGTGCAAGTCAAAAAAGACATGCCATCTGGTCCTCTCTCACTTCCACCTGCTGCAAATGATCCTCCTATCAGAAACCTCTGACCCCACAATGGGAGCAAAAGACTAAAGCTAAGAGATAAAAGTCTGCTTTGCTGATGCCTGAAACAACCTTGGGAAGCACATCCGCAAGTAATTACTAAGCAATCAGGGCTAAAGATGGCACAAAAAGGATAGCTCCTGAACCTCTCCAGTGGGACAGTGAAAGTCCAATTAAGAGGCCAGCATTTCCATCACCTTCTCAAGGGGGCCCAAGAGAGAGTGAGCCCAACAGAGGGTGTGGCTTCTACCGTCTGGGTCCTACTGAGACTTCAGGGAGGTGTGGCAGCCGCTAAAAAACAGGAAGCTTGATGCTAGCCATATGCAAGACTTCACAGACCTCCTGACACAAAGAGCAAAGGCACTTGGGGTTCCTGTTAAGTGTATGAAAGGACTTTTGGATTTTCAAAAGTCCAGCCACTGCCCACGGAGTTCTCTCTCAAATCAACAGAACAAATCCAAACCAATTACTTACAATGGCTTTGACCTCACCTAAAGCATTGTCTTATTTGGGTGAGCAGTTGAGAATACAACCTGTCAGACACACCTTGCCCAGGACAGGACCAGAGAAACTGGAGGGTTTAACAAATATAAGGTCATTGGCCTTTCAAATAAGATATCCTCTCACCTAAATAAGACTAAAATCTAGAGCCACTATTATAAATAAGAACCAAAAAAAAAAAAGGCCATGAATATGGTGTGATATGAATGGCCCTTCAAAGCCTCTGTTTGCCCCGAAACATCTTCCTGCTCTTTGCTGGCCCTGTTCTCCTTTTCCAAACTCAAACCCCTACACCAACAGAGTCACTGCAAAGAACCAGCAAACAAGGGTGAGGCATTGTGTCCAGGAAGCCACTAAGAGTGTGTTTCATTCTCAGAGATAAGAGGAAAAGAAATAAAGGGATTTCCTCCAGCTTTCTCATCTCCCAGGCCTGCTAATTGTCACCCTGGACTCAGAGGTTAGCCGGAAATTATACCATATATCTAAGGAGATCATCTGGTATAGTCCTCTGCCTTAAAAGGAAAGATGTTATTATATGCACTTTATAGATGAGGTGACCAAGATACTTGTCCAAAACTGCACAGCTAGTGAGTGAAAAAGCATGAGTACCCAGGTTGGCTGCTTCCAGGTGCAGGGCTCTTCCCACCTGATCCGTTTTTCTTGTAGAAGGATACAGAGACTGATCAAAGAGTGAACTTGATAATAATTCATGTAATGGAGCAGGGCCTGTGCCACCTAAATAGATGACAAAGGACAAAACATGGAGGGGAGGAAAGGGCAAAATATCTCCTACTTCATTTATTCCCAAAGCCAATCCTGACCCACACAACCTGTGTCAAAGTTGCTTCTTGATTCTCTGGGATACAATATGCCTTCCAAGTCTTGGAAGGCCTTCTACAAGTCTGAAATGACTCCTCACAAGGAAAACATGGGATTCCTGGAACTGATGTCTGGACTATATTACAGAGACCTGCAGACAGTGAAACCCGCTCCTGCAACAATGATTAGGTCAACAGAGGAAGACCAGAGCAGCATCCTATTCAGATCCCAACTGTGGCTGACCTGGCCAAGGGGCAGGAACACTGGGGGATTTGTACAGGAATGACAAGGAGTTTGCCAGATGCCCTGGAATTCAAGGAGAACCAGACAGTCCAGTGGAAATGAGAGTTCTGGCAAAGGAACAACCATGGGAGATGGTGAAGAACACGGTCCTGTCAAAGGTTCCAGACCGGTCTAGATGGAGCCTGGACACTGCATTGATCTGCTACAATTCAATCCTAACCTAGAATCATTTCCTCTTTATACACTTCCTGTACACCCATCTTGACAGACCAGTTAGCATTTCTTTGAGACAAGTAAGAACGAGTCTACCCTCTCAGCTGCTCTTTTTCTAGGAAATAGTTTACTTGGGATCCGATTTGCTGAGGGCAGCACAATTAGGTACCAATGCCAAAGGCTGCTGAAAACACTGTTTAAAAGTAACTCTTTCAAAAGAAGTAATTCTAGACTTTGATGTTGGTCCCCCAAAAAAGAAATGGCCCTTAACATTCTCTAAACTCCCTGGGGTTGTTTTCAAAGGGCTGCCCTGTCATCTGACAAGTCTGCCAGAACCCAAGGCTTGGGTGTTTGTTTTTGTCTTGGTTCCTGGCTTCTTTCACGTTTCTTCAGGCTAAGAAAGCCCAGTTTGCAAGGGCAACTGGTGACAGAGAAGGACTTTCTCATCCTGCTTTTATCCGGGGCACAAAAGTTTTCCAGGCGCAACGCTCCACAGTACTTTTTCACCTCCAAGCCCTGTCATCCCCTCGAGCTTTCCCACCCCCTAGCAGGCCTTTCTTTTTAAAAAGTGAATAAACCAATTTCTCCGGGGAGGCAAAAGAGGACTTGGCGCCTTGGTCAAGTAACTTAAAGTTTCCGCCGGAAGGAAATTATCAAAGGAGAAGGAGAAAGCCCCGAACGGCCGGAAGGGCCGCGCCCGGGACCACGGCCGGCCGTGGTCTTCTAGTTCCAGCAGAGGGTCTCGGGCGCCCGGCCCCGGCCCCGGTCCTGCCCCTGACCCCAGCGCAGGGAAGCCAGAGCAAATCCCGGGAAACAGACCGGCTGACGGTGGAACGAGTCAAGAAAGCTCAGGGCCAAGCTCGGACCCGGACCTCAGCAGGGCTGGACAAGAGGGAAAGGGGGGAGACGCGGCGCACGAGCCAGGGGAGGCAGGGAACGAGAGGCTGCGGGGTGCCCGTGGGTGCGGGAACTACTGGGGCGCACGGACTAGCGGAGCGCCGGGAGCCAGGGAGGCGCACGGACTGACTGTTGGGACGAGGGGAGGTGGACATGGGAGTAAAGGAGGGCGCACGGACCAAGGGGAACCAGGAGCTCGCGGGGACAAAAAGGGGCTCATGGAATGGGGGGCCGCAGGGGATTAGCGGGGTGCAGGGGCCGTGGGAGGCTCACGGACGAGGTGGGCGCACGAAAGAGGGTGTCCCCGGTGGATGGCAGCGCAGGACTCACCCCGAGAAGACACACTTTGAGCTCCCGTATCGCCATCATGTGCTCGTGGCTGGACCGGGCAGGGGCTCAGCATCCTCCGCAGCCCGGGCCGCGCCGTGCCCACGCCGAGCCAGCGTCCTCCAGTCTCCGCCTTTCCCTCGCGGCGCCCACAGGCGGAACCGCCACCGCTGCTATTTCTGGGCCTCCAAGCCCTGCCGCGGTCGGTCACGTGGCCGCCAGCCGGCTCCTCCCGGGGCTTTGGATCTGACCTCCTCGGGCCCCAGCTCCCAGGAACGCCCCCAGGGCCACGTCAGCCGCCCCGGGACCTGGGGCGGGGGCACTGCCTTTTATCTCAGACCTGTTCAGCAGCTAGACCCGGTTCTACTGATTCCCCTCTGGCGTCTGCTTCTCCAGCCCCGACCCAGTGCAATGCCCATGGGGTGGAAGGAGGACAGGGCCCGCCATGGGGAGACTTGGCCCCACGACGGGCTGCATCACTGACTATTCCATTCCTCATCTGAAGAGTGTGTGCTGTCAGCCGACGTCATGTGTATGGGAGCACTTGGGAGTCTGTGTGTCTGTTCCATCGTTAAATGACATTATAGGTTCCCCCGCAGAGATGAAGCCAAGCAAGAGAAGATTGTGAGGATTACAAGGAAGGATTTACCCCCATACAGCCCTTTGCTCTCAGCCCTGAGTTCATTTTTCTGTATGTAGTTGAAAATGGCGCTAGAAGCAGTACTCTATTTCTCCCTCCAAAACAGACGTATCAGGGTCTGAAAAGGAAACACGCATTCTAGAGAGGAAGCCGCCTTGCTCAGTCTAGAAAATGCTACAACATTCCTGGGTACTCAGGACACCCAGCCCTCAGAACTCTAGCTAGAAATATATATAGCTCCCGGCAGACCTTCTGCATCCTTCCTTAACCTGGAAATAAAAAGAGGGTCTGGCTGGAGACAGTCAAAGGATGCCTACAGATGTACCATCTTTTCTTCCCCGTGCTTGGCTGAGTGTCCCTCATCTACTCAGAGGACTTCATTTGTTGTTGCTATAGAGATGTCAGCCTTTTGGACATATCTAACTAACCTGAATAATTCACTGGCATTTCCAATTGGAAATTATATGTTTTTTTAAAAAACAGATAAAACTTCATGCCCTATTCCAAATTCTCAGTCCTCTCTCCAGAGTTGCCAACTTTGATCAAGGACAGTTCCATTCCCCCAGTAGACCACTCACCTTGGTTATTTGGCTTTTTTCACTTTGGAGCCTGGTTAAAGTTAGCACCCAGGTAGCCCCATACAATGGGGACTTCTGAATTATGGCCTCCAGGGAGAAAATCCTAGAAGCTGGAGTCAAAACAGGCCACAAAACACAATAGGCAATTAAATTTCCCAGAGCAGCAGGGGCTTCCCCTTGCCTGGTGCAGGCTCCCTCACACAAATCTGGACTGAACTGTTTAAAAACTAGCCTTGGACAAGATATAGGTCCTATTCAATATGGAGATTATTGTATCAGTGTCAGCCCTTAGTTTAGCGTCCAAAGCAAGGACAGTCTTCTATGTGGGCAGAGTGAAAAGAGGCCTGTCCAGAATTGCCCAGCCTTGATAACAATATCTCACTGTCCTCAGATTTGCTGGGGAGAGAGCAAGTGCTACACAGTTGCAGAGAGAGCATGATAAAGCAACTCCTTGACCAAGGGCTTCAACAGCCCCACCTAATATCTAGGTCGTCCCTGGCAGTATGACTTGAATCTCCATGTAGAAGCACTTCCCTTTGGCCTTTTTTCTCATTCCGCAAAAGCTGGTTAAACCAGTGTGGAAGCCTTTTCTATTATCTACATCCTAGGGAATGAGAGGGAATTCATAAATTGCATTAGTGGCTGAGGACAGGACCATCCACGGACAAAAATGAGCCAACAAAATTTCCATTCCCTTACTCTTCTTCAAGATTCTTCTCATCCCACTCTCTTCAACATTAGCCTAGATGTCTAGGATACTTCTGTGGTCTCTAGGCTTTCATGAAATAGTCCTTACCAGGCACCCCCTCAAAAAAAACACCTTAGTCTGTCCTTCTCCCCATCCTATTGAAAATCCCTATTGAAAATCACCTCATTTGTGTCTCATTCTGATCAAGCCAAGGGCTCTGTTTTACCAAGTGGCCATCCTATGCCAACTGGACCACCTTCATGGGTTTATACTCTCTCTTCAGCCAGGTCACCCTTGGGGACTTAAAAACTGGCCTCATGAAAAACCTGGTCTGCAGGATAAACCCAAAGTGACACACTGGCTCTCACCAGGAAGGAGGGATGAGGACTGCTATGAGACATATTTGAGAGTAACAGGTCCTGGGTAGCCCTCAACTTTTTAAAGCCATAATGTTTTCTATGAATGCTATTATTATACTCTATGATTACTAATAAGGGCCTGTCCTGACTCCTCTGGAATTTTCTGAAAATATGAAGAGATTCTAATATAATTTAACCAGGGATAAAAAAATCAATGGTACATAACTGAGAATCTATCAAATAAAATAATAGAACATGTAAGTTTTTCTTATGAGGTCATTGTACTAATTCAGACTCCTGTTTTTCTGCTGCTTTAGAGTCTTCAATGGTGCCATACAAGAAATCCAAACTCTTCAGTATATCTTGCCTAAGCTAGCCTCTTCTCTGCTTTTACCATCAGGTGAAACCCCATCACTTTTCAAAGACCTACTCAAATTTCATCTCCTAGGAAATTCTACCTCTGAGCTTTCCCCTACTCTGCTCCTACTTTTCTTAACTTTACTAAACATAAATAAAGTAATTAGCAACTAAATCTCTTTTACAAGAAGTCAGAGTCTAAACAGATACCGAATGTAATTATCTATCTACATGAGAGGTACCCATAGATTGGGGAGGATCATCTCTGTATCACCAGTGTTTTTTAATGACAAGAAATTTTTTTTAAAAAAGAAAAGTAGCCCTGGCTGGTGCAGCTCAGTGGATTGAGCATGGGCCTGCTAATCAAAGGGTTGCCAGTTCAATTCCCAGTCAGGACACATGCCTGGGTTGCAGGCCAGGTCCCCAGTGGGGGGCATGTGAGAGGCAACCACACATTGATGTTTCTCTCCCTCTCCCCTTCCCCTCTTTCTAAAAGTAAATAAATAAAGTCTTTAAAAAACAAAAAGAAAAGTAACTAGAAATGAATCATTTTATCTCAATCTACCTAGAACTTTTCTAGAAAGACCTTTGGGCTCATATGCTATTTAAATAAGCCTACATTTTTGTGGGTCTAGGTCTGGGAGACCACGGAGTCATCTTCCTGATATGGCCCCAAGATCCAGGGGCTATCCCCCTAATAGGATGGCTAGCCTGTTAACATTCCTCATCCTGGCCCCTATCTCAGAAGGCTCTGAATGGGGATTTCTCCCAAAAGAATGGGATAATTCACCAACAAGTATTTAGTGAAAGTCTACCAACTGACTGCAAAGTGTCTGGAAAATCACCCCATTCTTTCTTTAAAATCCACCAAAAGCCATAACAACCATAAATCTGATCCTGTTTTTTGAGCCAGAGATCCTTTTTTGGACTATAACATATAAACAAACATTAAAAAGTGAATAATTCTAAAGCTTGCCTCTTTATGCACAAATATGCACCCAAAGAACCAAAGAAATACATTAGGAAAATTAAAAAAAAAAACAACAAACTCCCACTGAGATAAAGGGAGGATAACAACAGCAACATTAAAGGGAAAACACAACTAAGATAACATTTTGGGAACAATTAAGCAAACAAGGGTACATTTAATGGTGTACAATGGTGTATATCACTTGAGTATTAAATGAAATGTGTGTACTATATAGAGTTATAGAGAAGTTTGTGGTAAGTAAGTTTCTGTGAGAATAATATAATACAAAATAATATGACACAGACTGCAAGCTGATCTTAGCAGATCAGTGGTAAGTCATCTGGTCTGCTCAAGGACGAGTTAAGGAAAAATTAAAATATTTATAAACTCTGCTTTTAAGAATTATATCTTTTCCATGGAACTTTAGTATCTCCAATATCAGTTAAATGGCCTTTTAATATTTCTCATCTTCTGAACAACTTCCTTTCTCCCTTCCTTTTTTCCTTCCTCTTTTCCCTAAATTCTATACATTTTCTAACTAGCATGTGCTGCCATCTCTTATTTGTAACACTGCCCTTTAAATACATTTTGAGGAGCTGAATCTGGGACATACCTGGTTCAGAGAGGGATCTGAGGTATTTAAGAAAACAGAGGTTAGAGGACCCCACAATTCACCCACAGACTTGAAGAAGGAGAAAGCAGCCTAAGGGATTCTGAGTTGCTAGCATAAAACAATAAACTTAACTTTCATGGCTGAAAGTGTTTTCAAAAGAAAGGGACTACTGGGCCATGGCTAGTGAGAAAAAAAGACCACGTCCTGGGGTATGAAGTCTCAACCACCAGCAGCAGTGCCAGATGGACAAGGCAACTCATCTGCTGCCCCGGGGCCGACGGGCTTTTCTCACACCTCAAGTGGAGGAAAGACAGATGTAAGTTGTTCTGAAAGGTCTTACCCTGGCTGTAGATAAAGGGGCTGGGAAAAGGGGAAGTGGGAACACTTCTGGGATAGGTCCCACTGGAAGCCCATAAGGAAGACGAGTTTGTTCCTGTGGACTGGTTGTAAACAAGCAGCAGGGGCTCCTGGGGTCCCATGGCACCTGGCTCTTCTCTCTGTGAGAGAATCAGGGAATAGCCACCTGGAAGTTAATTCAGAGTTCCAACACACACTCAGGAATCTGAGCAGTCTTGTTAGCTGACTCCCAGTTATTAACAGCCTATTCTATCTCTTTCACTCTCCAGGCTGCTATAATTTAATTTACAACATCTCAGAAATTTTCTCTTGTCACTAGGGAGGACTAAGAACAGAAGAAGCTTCCATTTGTGGGGAAGAGATCATTCCCAGGCACCAAGGAATGAAGCAGTGTGGTGGAGGGCTGGGAGGTAAGTAGGTACAAATCCCTCTGTAAATTACTGTCCTCCTTTGGCCACTCTAGTTGTCTTCATCTTCATGTGACAAGGACAGTGACATCTTTTAGAAGCATAGGAGCAGCAGCGAGAGAAGTGGGTGAGTTGTTAGCACTCAGGACAGAGGGACAGGAGCAGAGGAGGGTAGGCACCTGCCTTTCTCATTTTCTCCATCACAACCTGAATGCAAGTACTCAGAAGTGTTTGAGAAAAAGCAGATCATCCTCACTTAAAACAAGGGAAGCATCTGTTGGGCTTTCACAAAGGATTGGTGTCAGGGGACAATTTTCCAGATACACCTCCCTGAGTCTCAATACTGGGCACCATGCCAGCCTTCTCATTTAACTGGCCTCTTCACAGACACTCCTGCCCATCAGCCTTTACAGTCTTTCCAGTACCTGGTTGAACTGAAAAGTCTGAGTTAAAAGAAGATATTAAGGTATATGTTAACATCTCCCACAAAATGTAAATGAATGAACTCAGCTGAGAGATCACCTCCAATAAGCCATAAACAATAATGTAACACAGTCAGTCTTACTGGGAAATGAAATTTGCAATGATGCAGACCAAAGTCAACCCAACCCAGTTTCATTTCTTAGACCATCAGTAGATTGATTTTCCTGGCTGGTCCTATAAATTTCACTGGAATTGCTTAGAGTAATACTATGGAGATTAGGATATGTTTTTTTTTTCTTAAAAGTGGTTATGTTTAACTTTTTGTACTTTAATATTATTTATCAAACTAGAAAACTGATTTTAGATGTTGGAAACAATTCTCATATCTTCAGGAATTTCTTTTAATTACTTACACATTCATTCAGCAAATAGTGGATGCTGACTTATGTGCTTGACACCGGGCATGGGACCAAGTGAAATAGAGGGCACCTGCTGGCGTGGAGCCTACAATGGAAACAGGCAAACAAGTAAGCAGACAACTATAATATGCTGTTAAATGTCTGAGACTTAGTATATTTGCTTCATTTTTCTTACTCTTTTGATTAAAAAAATGAATATAACTTCCAGAGTTAGCAAACATTGACTATAAGATGGCTAGAATTTGAACCTAGTCAACCAGGAGGTGAGTGTGTATGTGAGAGAGAAAGAGACAGAAACAGAGACAGAAACAGAGAGTTCCTTGTTCTGACTGAATTCCCAAGACTGCCCTGGGCTAGGAGGAGCCTAGTGCTATTTCCTAATTCCAAGTGCCTCTCAGGAGATCTAAGTACAGTAAGTCCTCACTTACTGTCCACAATGGGTTCTTGAAACTGAAGCTTTAAGCAAATGATGTATAACAAAACCAAGTTTATTACAGTTCATAGTTGTACATGGCTGGAACCCACCCTGGACAGGACCCCCTTCCATTACAGGGCTACTTACACCCACACCCCCATACTCACTCAGACTGGGACAATTCACACACTCTAATCCACCTAATGTGCATATCTTTGGGATATGGGAGGAAACTAGATGTCCCCAGAGAAAACCCACACAGATATGGGGAAAATATGCAAAGTGTATACAGCCCGGATGGGAATCCATTTTTTAAATCATCAAAGTTATAACAAAACAATGTTGAACAAACTAACATTATTTGAGAACTTACTGTACCTAACTTAATGGTAAACTGGGTTGCCTTAAGCTTCCAATGACATTGAAACTCTTGCAACTTTTGTTTCCATTGTTGTTATTATTATTATTAAACAATTATTCTGTGTTATTCATTGCCTTGCTAAATCTACCTATGCGACAGGACCTATTATAAATCATCTATTATCCAGTCTTTAGCACAGCACATATCCTGCACTCTGAAAATGTTTGAGTGGATGAGAGACTTGGTGTCAGCACAGCAGATAATCTTAAGTGTGGTTTGGTAGAAAGAACACTTTGGCATCAGATAAAACTAAGTTAAATCTAGGCTCCTTCATCCTCAGTTTGTGTGAATTTAAGGAAGTTTCTGAATCTCTTCAACCTGCCGTATCATACTTTGTCAAAGGTCACTAGCAAACCTAGATGACTAACCATCCCAGTTTGCATGGGACCCTCCAGGTTGTAGCGCTGAAGGTCCTGCATCCTGGGAAACATCCAGATAAACGGCACCAGTCGGTAACCCTATTCCTTTCCCTAAGCCTGTAAAACTGTTTCTGGGCTACTACTGTCCCTTAAAAAGGAATTGGTAACTTCTAAACAATCTAATTTCCTTCCTCAGTTTTTCAGCTTGAATGTGGAAAGACTCTAGACTTAGAAAACAGCATCAATATTTTACATAGCTATAAACATCTGAATTACCTATTGTCACTCACTATCTTATACTCATTTCACATGGAAGGCTTAAATATGCAAATTATAACATCAGCTAAGTAACCATTATTTCTCTGAATGACATACCAGGTTTTTAAAAAGAAACAGGAAATAAGAAAAGATTTCTGGTGAGGCCACCTTTCCTACTTTTGGTCTTTTGGTGGTTCACAATCTGTTCTAACTTTCTCTCTCTCTTTCTCTCATCTCTATTTCTCTCTCTCTCTCTCTCTGTCTCATCTCTATCTCTATCACTATGTCTCTCTTTCCCTTTATCTTGCATTTCTGATCCCCACCACACAAACACACACACCTTGAATGTGTGTTTTTCTACTACTACACCTTCTTCTACTGAAATGAACCTTTCCTTCAGCACCAACCCAGCTCTAGCAAAAGGAATTTTAAGGCAAAATCCTGTCTTGGGTAAACATGTCTGGGAAGTTTGATCTTCTTCCAACTAATCATTCTCTTAGCCCACATGCAGTTCTCAAGTTTCAGGCTGTGGAAATTCTTTTGGTTTTGTTATCAGTGGTTGTTCAAAATTGGTGTGCCAAGATTATCCAGCGGTAGCTATGGAGAGGCTAAAAATGGAGGGACTCTGGTTCTATTTCTTCTAAATGAAGGAAGGCAGAAATTACTATGAGAAAGAGTAGATTTGAACACAGGAAAGTTAACACCTACTTTATAGAGGAATTATTATAAACTCAATTTTTGAAAGTTACAATCTAGAAGAATATATGACATAAATATAATTCAGTTAATGATATTAATATAGAAAAATTGACATATTAAAAAGGAAAAACTGGAATCTCAGCAAAAATGAGCAGACACTCCCACTAAGATTAGGTATGAGGCAAAGATCTCCCCTCTTACCAGTTCCTTTCCGACATGGAATTGGAAGTCCTTGCTAATGCAATAAAACAAGAAAAGGAAATAAAAAGGTATACAGATAAAAAGGAAAGAAGAAAGATAAAACTGTCTTTGGTGGTAGGTGACATGATTGTCTATGAAAAAAATCACAAAGAATTGACAACAATAAAACCTGAAACCAATAAGTGATGATGGCGAAGTTGAAGGATACAAGGTGAATATACAAAAGCCAGTCACTTTCGTACATACAAGGTCTGTCCGGAAAAAGTCCAGCCATTATTAATATAACAAGAACAGTTTGTGCAACATTGATGTAACCTGGCAGCCAAGGAGAGTAGACTGGAATATGCATGTGTGACCAATGACAACTTCACTGTACTAGTCAGTGGGGGCCATAGACACTGTTAAGTGAGCATGTGTGCTGTGCGGCCATCACATTCAAAATGACTGAGCGAGTAAAGCAACAAATTTGCATCAAATTTTACATTAAGCTTGAACATCCTTCCTGAGAAGCTATTTGGATGATTCAGAAGACCAGAGCTACGGGCAACTGGTGATTGATAACTTCATCACAACTACCCACCCACTCACGCAGGGTTTTTTGCCAAAATGTCAAATCATCCAGGTGACTCAGCCCCCTGCAGCCCAGATTTGGCACCCTGTGACTTCTGGCTTTTCCCAAAACTAAAATCACATTTGAAAGAGAAGAAATTTTAGATTATCTATGAGATTCAGGAAAATACGATGGGGCAGCTGATGGTGATTGGTAGAAC
Source organism: Macrotus californicus (assembly GCA_007922815.1). Lineage (NCBI taxonomy): Eukaryota > Metazoa > Chordata > Mammalia > Chiroptera > Phyllostomidae > Macrotus > Macrotus californicus. Next base: position 39,546 of record VMDR010006712.1, read on the forward strand.
AGTGTGAGATCCCATGTGTCATATGTGTGTTATATCCTCACAGTCATTCTGTCAGGGGTGACTTCACGTGTATTTTCTCTGATGCAATTTTTTTTAATTTTATTTTTTCAGTGTCCATGAGCAAATTTATTCTCTCACCAAGCTTATTTTTAGGTTCTGGTGAAAGGGGGCATGAAGACTCTGAAAACTCTGTGCTTATTGCCAAATATATTTTTTCATATAGAGAGTAAGGAGGGGAAGAAAAGGAACCTAGAAGACTTATGTCTAAACAACTGGTAATATGTTCTTCTTCTGAATATGAAATCTGGAAGGGAGAATGACTTTTAATAATGAGAGTGAACACTGAGTGTTAATCGCTAGCTAGATACTGGTTACCACCCTGCCAAGTAGCTTATATCAATTATGTCACTCTCCTCCTGCCTAGAAGAAGGTGCTATTGTTCTTGAAACCTAGGCGTAGAGGTCTCTGCAAAGGTTTGTCTTTATGGGCCACTGTCAGGACTGAAAGCCAGACACTGACACTGTTCAGTGAGCAATTTAACTACCACATGGTGTGATTACTTGGTTTTTAGTTTAAGGCATTGGCAAGAAGATGCAGAAATGATGAGTGGAATGATGAGTGGAAAATAAAATGTCAGAACTAGATGTAAAGAATCAGGAGTTAGCTGCAAAATGGAAAGAGTCAGTGTTGGATGGTATAATTAGTCCAGATCCTATTTCTCCCTATTGACTGGAAGCTCCTAGGCATCCAGCACTGTATCCTGACATTTTGGTATTCTGCACAAGGCCAAGGAGTCTCTCCCAAAGAGTAAAAGTAATAAATGTTTGTGGAACATATGAGATCATGTCTATGAAACACAACATTTTCCACTCAACTGTATTATTCTTAATGTGCTAGAGTTCTTATGTAACAACAATACTTGTGATGGTTAATTTTATGTGTCAACCTTAGCTAGGCCATAGTACCCAGGTATTTGGTCAAATATTATTGTAGATGTTTCTGTGAAGGTATTTTTAGATGAGATTAACATTTAAATCAGTAGATTTTGCCTTCCAGTCAAGATGGAGGCATAGTTAACATGGCTTGCCTCCTTGCATAACTACAGCAAAAATTATAACTAAATTACAAAATAACTATCCCCCAGAATCATCAGAAAATCAAGCAATATGGAAGTCCAATGACCATTGAATTAAAGAATCACATTCATTCAGACGAGTGGGAGGGGGGAAATTGTGGAGACAAGGAATGGTTGGTCCCACACTCATGTGTGGTGTATAAAAACCAGGAGTGATGTCTCAGGAACAAGGGATCCTAGCCGCACACCAGACCACCCAGCTCATGGTTCCAGTGACAGGAAGATAAGTCCCCATAACTTCTGGGTGTAAAAACCAGTGGGGGTTGAGGCAACCAAAGAAACTACAGGATTCTCTGGAATCTCCTCTTAAAGGGCCCACAACATTCTTAGGACTTATGCAGACTCACCCCCTCTGTGGTCCAGCACCGGGGCAGCAACTGACGGGCACCAGTGGCATACAAAAGAAACTTAAGTGTCTGGCATCAAGGCAAGTACTGGGGGACAGCTTCCTCCTGGACAAAACTCCAGAGGCCAGGCAGCAGCCATTTTCCCTTTCCTGAGCCCTCCCTGCACAGAGCCACAGAGAGGTGACACCATATCTGAGACTCCATCAACCTGATTCACACAGGTGGCCCCAACCTGGTGCTTACCGAAGGCTCTGCTGCATCCACCTTATGGGTGCATTTTTCTACAATAAGCCACACTACTAAGACAGGGAGTCAAAGCAGCTTTACCTAATACATAGAAACAAACACAGGGAGGCTGCCAAAATGAGGAGACAAAGAAATATGGCCCAAATGAAAGAGCAGAACAAAATTCCAGGGGAAAAAAAAAACTGAACAAAATTGAGATAAGCAATCTATCAGATGCAGAGTTCAAAACACTAGTTATTAGGATGCTCAAGGATCCCATTGGATGCTTCAAAAGCATAAAGAAGACCCAGGCAGTGAAACAAAGAAAAACTTACAGGGAATCAACAGTGGAGTGGATGAAGCCAAGAATCAAATCAATGATTTGGAACATAAGAACAAATATTCAATCAGAAAAACAAGAAGGAAAAATAATCCAAAAAAACAAGGATAGAGTAAGGAGCCTCTGGGACAACTTCAAATGTACCAGCATTTACATCAGAGGTGTGTCAGAAGGAGAAGACAAAGAACAAGATATTGAAAACTTATTTGAAAAATAATGAAAGAAAATTTCCCTAATTTGATGAAGGAAATAGACATACAAGTCCAGGAAGCACAGAATTCCAAAGAAGTTGGACCCAAAGAGGACCATGCCAAGACATATCATAATTAAAATACCAAAGGATAAAGAGAGAATCTTAAAAGCAGTAAGAGAAAGGCAGATAGTTACCTACAAAGGAGTTTCCATAAGACTATCAGCTGATTTCTAAAAAGAAAGTTTGCAGGCAAGAAGGGGCTGGCAAGAAGTATTCAAAGTGATGAAAAGCAAGGACCTACAATCTAGGTGACTCTATCAAGCAAAGCTATCATTTAGAATTGAAGGGCAGATAAAGTGCTTCCCAGGCAAGGTAGAGCTAAAGGAGTTCATCATCACCAGGGCATTATTATAAGAACTGTTAAAGGGACTTATTTAAGAAAAAGAAGGTCATAACCATGAACTTAAAAAGGCATAAATTCACAACAGTCAACAATAGAAACTAAAAAACAAACTAAACAAACGAGCAAAACAAAAACAGAATCATAGATATGGAGATCATTTGGATGGTTACCATTTGGGAGAGGGAAGGGGGAGAATGGGGAGAAAAGTGCAGAGATTAAGAAGTACAAATTGGTAGGTACAGAATAGGCAAAGGGATGTTAAGAACAATATAGGAAATGGAGTAGCCAAAGAACTTATATGCATGGTCCATGGACATGAACTAAGGGGATAGGGAGATTGCTGGAGGGATTGTGGGTACTGGGTGGAGGGGAACGAAGGGGAAAAATTGGGACAACTGCAATAGCATAATCAATAAAATATATTAAAAAATAAATCAGTAGATTTTGAGTAAAGCAGATTAACCTTCATAATCTGAGTGGGCCTCCTCAAGTCAGTTGATGCCTTCATAGAAAACAACTGACCTCCTTGAAGGAAAAGAGAATTTTGCTAGCAGCCAGCTTTCACAGTTGAACTATAACTCTTCCCTGAGTCTTCTGTCCACTGGCTCAACCAACAGATTTGGGACTTACCATCCCCCACAATCACATAAGCTAACTTAAAAAAAATATTTCTATAAAATATATACACATCCCACTGATTCTGATTCTCTAGAGAACCCTAATACTACATTCAGATAACTTTTTCTTTGTCCTGAATTCACCACCCATAGCGCATACTGGTGCTGACTCTCTTCCTCCAAATATTAATCAGGTACCCACTGTATGACTGACATGAGTCCAGGAGCTAGAGATGCAAAATGTCAACAAGGAGGCCCTGGCATCAGGAAGCCTACAGGCTGAGTTTACCTCTGACTGTGACCCTTTGAAGAAATAGACTGCTTCCCCAAATCCCTATGGCTATGGCTGCAATGTGAGAATTCATGAATATAAATGTGGATTTGGTCCTGTGATGTAACCTAATTTTGAGAAGAGGGCAATAACCATTAAAAAAATAAAAATTAGAAATAATAGATCCAGTTCAAAAGCAGAAAAGACATGCTCTATAAGATTTAAGCTAGTAACCAAAGAGCAGCAGAACTAGAGAGAAGGAGCTGGTGGAGAAGCAGAGATGGTCATTCAGAATCAAATAGCAAGGCTACTGCTTGGGGGTGTGTACCCAGGAAGGAGAGGCACCACTTGGGGAAGGTTTCATTGACCAGAGCATCAGGATGTCCAGAACTTTCTCTGGACTGCAATATCTAGCTTGACTCATGATACAATCCAGAGATGTGAAATGAAAAAGGCATTGCTTCCTCGTTGTCCAAGGGAATTGAGAGAGAGGGTTGAAGCTCAGACCAGGAAGAAAAAACGATTGTATCTAGAAAATGAAATGAACAATATAAAAGTCTGGTGTGCTAAACCAGCCTCAGCTGGCCAGAAGAAGAAGACCGCGTGCTTACAACTTACCTACACAGATCTGGGTGCTGTCCCAGGGCAAAGTAGATGCTCAATAAATATTTACAGCTGAAATGAATGAATAAACAAAGGAAATCCCTAAAACGCACTGACAGCTGAATGAAGGAGGAAAACGAAAGGGAAGTAAAAGAGAAGAGGCTGGATGCCATGGAGGAGGTCTCTAGAGGAAACTTTGGTGCTTTTGGGTGGGTAGTTACCACTTCTGCTTTGGAAACTGCTTATTTCCTCATTTGGTGCCATCCTAAATTAATCCAGTCTGACTCCTCCAGTGTCAGGGCCTAAG
>VMDR010006713.1:0-44004 GCA_007922815.1 Macrotus californicus
AGGCATGGGTATAGGCTCTGAGGACCAGTGACCTACAAGAAAAAAGTCTCTTGCCTTCATTAAGCTATATTCTAGGTGACTCTTCCCACTGAGAACTGTAATCCATGCTTTATATAAATCATGGTGACACAATACTAAGATGACATGGTTTGCCATTGTCTTACGACCTGGTCTTCCTACATCAAATAGATTACACACACACACACACACACAAACATGAACACATCTACTCCACATACAGCATATTTTAAGTTCAACTCAAATTCAAACTGAACCGATATTTATTGAGGCCAAATTTCATAATAGACATCATCCTGGAGTTCTGATGAAATAGACTAAGTCATTCCATCAAGGAGAAAACAATTGTGAAATAATGGGGGACAAGACTTGTAACAAAACACCTGCCAGCAAGTGCAGGGAAAAAAGCACTGATGCACAACCTTGAAGTTTAGGAACTACCTTCACATGGCAGACATTTGACTTAGCCCATAAAATATGTAGAGCACTTGAGTAAGTGGGGTCAAGCATGTTTCAGGGAGGCAGCAGTGACCTTGGCATCATCTGGGAGCTTGTTGATAAAGCCAAATCTCAGGCTTTACCACAGACTTCCTGAGTCTTGCATTTTAAGAAGATTCCCAGGTGATTTATATGCACATTAAAGTTTGAGAAGCACAGGGCTAGAACACAGAGGATGAAAAGTGTGGGTCTTTTTTTACTACTTGGGCCAGTGTAGCTGGAGCACAGAGGAGGATAAAAAAGGTTAGTGCAATTGATGTTACTTTCTAAAGGTCTCTAATGGTATAAAACTTAAGGTCTTTGCTTTTAGGGTTAGATCAAATATTTATTTGAATAAATCTAACCTCTTGAGTGAAACAAAAATAGTTGTAGTGAAATCAAAGTAGTAATCCTCTATCAAACTGGGACACAGACAAATTCTAGTCAATCAATACTTCCCTAAGCAGAATTAACCACTTCTTCTGACGTGATTGCTACCACGTGGATTTTTCTTTTGTTATACTTACTGCCCTATGTTATAATGATTTCTGTATGTGTCCGGCCTTCTCCCACCTTTCCCCAACCCATCACTAATATTTTAAAGCAGAAACTATTTGCCTTCACATCTCCTAAACCAAGTTTTCAAGAAATGATTGAGCTGAACTAAGTTACAGCTATGCAATTATTAAGAGTGAGGCCATAGCTTATTCCCAAATTACTTACAGCTCAATATTGCAGCTAAAAAATGTTGTCCATTATTTATTTAGTTGATAATTAGTCACCAATGTCAGGTGTTTTCTACCTTCCCTTTCTAGTTCCTGGGCATTTTCTCCTTTCACTGCCTCTCAGCATCTCCAGTCTCCAAGTGCATCCTACGCTCTGAACAGAGTATGTGATTATTGTTGACATCATCAGCAACAAACTCCATACTGAGTACCTTCTCAATAGAAAATAAGATTTCCACTTCCACTGACATATGCCAAGATTACTAGCGATTGACGGCAGAACATGACCATAGGTGGAAGATACAATGGCTTGTTATGTTTAATATAAGTTAAAGGCTCACCAAAAACTTCCTAAGAAATGAGTTGTGATCCAGGATGAGAAAGAATTGCAGTTAAGATAAAAGTGAGGGCGTTCCATGAAGACAGAATGAGTGAAAGTACAGTAAGAGAAAGGCTTTATAACAACTGTCTAGTAGTAATTAATCTGGCCTGAATTGGATGCTTAAGAAATATTTTTTGATTGAGTCCATGTTAAGAAGATGAAGTAGATATGTTAAGAGAGACCGAATCACAAAGCACTTCGAATGCAAGGCTAAGGAAGTTGGATTTGATGCTGTAGGCAGTGGATAGACTTTGAAAGTTTTGGGCCAAAAAGTTACGTGTGTAGAGTGAGTTTTTAGAAAGCTCAATCTAGCTATAATGCAAAGGAAACATTGAGGGACAGAGCTGAAGGCAATGAACTCCCTCAACAAGGAAACTCTCTAGTGGATGATGACAGAGGCCTAGGTAGGATGACTGCCGACTGGGGGAAAATGGCCGAGCAGAGAAATAACAGAGGATTAAGCCAATGCATCCTCAAAGGCTGTTGATAATTCCCCCCAAATAATCTCTAAAATCCGACTACTTCTGTCCATCCCTGCCCTCACGTACTCTAATTTGGATGACTACAATAGCCACCAAAAAGATGAACACTTTCATGCTGCTGCTACCCACTGACCCTTGTCACAAAATGTTGTCGGCTCAACCTTTTCAAACCACAAACCATAGTGCTGCCATCCTCCAGCCAGACCATCTTCTACGGCTCTTTGCTTCATAACACAATGTGAACTCTGCAGTGTGGCTTTAGTGATCCAGCCCGTCACCATTTCTAGCACGTGCTGTTCTTCCCCCTATTCTCTGGGGTCCACCCATATCAGCCTGTTCCCATTTTCTTGAACAAGCTATGCTTTTCCCAACACAGGATCTTGTCATGAAATAGTCCCATTCTTTGAAATTGTCTCTTCTCCATCGTTCATCAGAATAACTTCTACTCACCCTGTATACTGTGGCTTATATTGCAAGAGAGCCCCTTCCTTAGTCATTAGGCCTGTAAAGTCAGCAATATTTGGAAAGTCCTTAAAAATAATTTGGAAATTGAATAGTAATTCTAACGTCTCAAGAAGGGTGAATATCCTTATATTTTGTTGCAAAATCCAAACCTCTTTTTTAACTCCTCATATTTTATTGAGATAAAATATCCATCATGTAAAATTTAACAATTTAACCATTTTTAAGTGTGCAGTTCAGTAGCATATAGTCACATTGTTGAGCAGTTATTACTACCATCTACCCCCAAAACCTTTTCATCTTTCCCAACTGAAAGTCCATACCCATTTATTAAAAAATAACTCCCCATTGCTCCCTCCTCTCAGCCCCAGTCTCTGTGAATGTGACAATTCTAGGTACCTCATATAAGTGGACTCAGACTATCTTCAAGTCTCATTCATGTTGTAGTATTTCTCAGAATTCCCTTCCTTTTTAAGACTGAATAATATCCAACTGTATGCATAGGTCCCATTTTGTTTATCCATTCATCCATTGACGGACATTTGAGTGTTTCTACCTTTTGGCTGTTGTGGATAATACAAATATGAATATGGATATACAAATACATGTTAAACTTTTTGATTTGGGGGGTACATACCCAGAAGTGGAATTAATAGGTCATTCGGTAATCATATGCTTACTTTTCTGAGGAGCTGTCCTGTTTTCCTCAGTGGCTGCATCATTTGACTTCCCCACTAGAAATGCACAAGGGTTCCAATGTCCCCACATCTTGGCCAATCTTGTTATTTTCTGTTTCTGTTTTGTTTTGTTATAGTGGACATCCAAATAGGTGTAGAATTCATACCACATTTCATAACATAACTATACATTTAGGAATTGGAAGAGCTATAGTCTCATTTTGTCTCAGTCCCTTACTGTTATGAAGAGTGATAAAAGTTAAGCTACTTTTCCCATGGCACACATCAGAATGGGGCTAGAACCAGGTGTCCTGATTCCCAGGATTTTATGGAGCCTCTCAGACATCGAGTACAAGAGTGGGGAATCAAAACTGTTAAGCACAGAGTGAGGGATACATCAGGGATAAAATCAAATCAAATGTGAAGCTGAGACAGAATTCTCGTTTTGTACTTTCCTACATTCTTATAAGGTTGGAGTAATATTGGAAAAGTTGGTGAACCTCCTGTGTCCTCAGTTTCCTTGTCTATAAACTGAGGATAATAAAACTTTCCTTATCAAAATATTGAAAAAATTGAATGAAATTATTCAGCATCCTATATAGTGCCTGACACTGTGTGGGCACTGAAAAATAATATTAATCTTCCCTCCACTGCCAGTATAGAGCATAAGAGTTGGTAGCATGCTAGATGCTAATGCAAAGTTTGCTAACTTTACTTGCTTTGACAAGGAACAGAGTCTAAAACTGCCTTAGGCTTAGTTTTATTCTGGTAATTTCTTTCCAGTTTTGGGTGGGTTCTAACCAAAGGTCAGAGGAACAACAGAAGCAGATGGCCTTCCTGAAGCATGTGCCAAAGGGCTTCGTGTGTGTCTTAAGGGTGATGTCTCCACCCGTCACGCAGCTTGGAGGCTCAAGGGCAGATCCCCAACATTGTGCATGTCCCTTCCTGAGCACTCCCTGGTGCAGACTCCAAGTCTGACAAGGAAAATGTGCTGTGATCATCACAGGGGGAGAGAGCAGCTGCTCCGGGGTGGAGTCTATTGTCAAGGCTCTCCTGGTAACAAAAAGAGGAAAAGGCCTATCAAAGCGTTTCCTCCTTGCAGGAGCCATGTGCTTCCATTAATTCTTTTCTCTGAGTCAGTCTGTCTCCTTCAGGCTAATGTCTCTCAATATCCACTAACCCGGAGAATAGGGCATTTTTAGCAGTTAAATTTATACTCTTTCCAAACAGTGTAGTTTTTAATGAGAGGGACTAGTTCAAATGTGCAGTGACATGTACTTGTATATTTTGTAAGGAACGAAAGATTGTGGTTAGAGCACCTATGATTTTTCAGAATTCTGCTTATACCCATCAACTGATGTTGGTACATGGGGATAATAGTGAAATCTCTGCCCTTCCTACACCATCAAGAAATTATAGACAAAACACAGAGAACAGTGAGTGTTCTCTGAGTACGACATTGGTTAAATTCATACCTCATAGAGGAAATTCGCTAGCTGTGGAAGTCAGTAAAGAGGTATTCCTGAATGAATGACAAGTTTTGTGAACCAAAGTTCTACATGAATGTCTGAGACTTCTGAACCAAAGTAACCAGCTATGGGACTGAGTAAAAAAGGTATTCCTAAATGAATAAATGAATTAACCTATATTTGATCTCAAGGAAGCAGTCCTGGAGTGTGGCTATCATTAATAAAGTAAAGTGTAGTTTCTTACACTGTACCCTGGTCAGGATAAGATGATGTTTCAGAGAGGGTGGACAGTGAGCATGTGTGTGCACGTAAGGGAGGCAGAAAGGTAGAACTTGATAAATGCTTATGCAGCACTGTCACGGTGAGAGTTCCTAGGTGCCAATAGGGTAGATTGCAAAAAAATGTGGAAGAAAATCAAGATGTCCTGGTCAACAGCCTGCAATCACCAGACATGTGAGTGAGGCCCTCCTACATCCTCTGGCCACCAGGTGACCTGAAAGCTGACCACAGATGCATGAGAAAACCCAACAGAGGACAGCTGACTTGGCCCAGGCCAGGTAAACCCTCAAGCTACCCCACCAAATCACGAATTAAATAGAGCAGCTGTCATTCTGAGCTACTAAGTATTTGGAGGGTTTTTTAGGCAGCGAAAGCTCTGTGTTGCAGTGGTCCGTGAATATGAGGTCTCTGCTGTGAGGCTAGCTCTTTAAACCCTACACACGCCAGGGTGAAATTGTCCTCAAGCCAGTGCCTCCCTTTTGTTCTCACTTAGAGTTTGCCCTTGTGCTTGGCAGTTAAATTTTTCTAGTAAGTGAATAAATCAGTGGTCCTTGTTTACTTTGCAGACTATGAATTTGATTAGGGTCAGTGAGTCTTTGTAAGTCTCTCAGCCTTGACGTGCAGAGTATTGAGTTTCTGGCCTTTCGTGGCCATGGAGCAGCGTTTTGAGTGGCAATGCCTCCAGCACCTCGCCGTCCTGCCCAGGGAGCCAGCTCTGTCTTAGTGTCTAGAAATTTTACACACCTATCTGACAGCAGCATTGAGTTTTTAAAATTGAAAGAGAAAAACTATTCAATTTTTATATCATTTTCAAAATAATAAGAAAAAGCTATAAAAAAAAAGGTTCCCTGATATAGATGTGAAAAGCAATCAATGGGATAGAGGAACCTAGTCCTGACATTTTGGGGGGATGATGAAGAATCCACATGTTGGGTTAGGATATCCTGGAGGTACAGCATGACCTTTTGGTCCCTTAAAAAAGGTGATGATGTAGGTATTTTCACATCTGAGTGTATGCAGAATAAAAAGACAATGCTAGTTCATACCTACTCAATGTGACCATGATCAATTTAAATTTAAAAATCAGGTGCTTGGATTGTTATTTTGCCTACATATTACAGCACTTTTGCCTGGCTGGCTTATTTTAGTCAATTTATTTCATTAAATGATTGTTCAATGTCTCATTAACATGGTCTTTTTTAAAAAAGTTTTTTTTATTTATTTTCAGAGAGAGGGAAGGGGAGGGTGTGGAGAGCAGGACCAATAAAATGGCATTGGTCTGGTCAAGAGAGCATGAAGTACATAAAACAAAGTGGAGTCACTCATGTCAACTGAAATGGCTGTCAGTCAGCCAGGACACTTTGTTTCAAGAGGGAAGCCGCCTAAGTCAGAGCAGACACATCTGACAAGGAGACACACCTATGATATCTGCACAGGTGATCAGAACAGCCACATCTGCAGAGCAGGACCACCCATAGACAGGCTCCTGGGGCAAGTCCACACTGGCCAGCAGGGGTGTCAAGCAGAGCCCCTGTACCACCCATAGGCTCCTGGGCTAAATGTCCACTTGCCATCAAAGGTGCTAAGACATTTATCAAAAGACCCAGAAGGGTGGAGTACACACCACTTTCAAAGTATAACTGAGGCAGGCTCCAGACCACTGCTGAGACAGCCAAGCTCCAAAACCAGAGTGCTGTTCCACGCCACGTTGATGTCTCTTGGCATCGGTGGCCAGAGGCTCAGCCCCACTGGACTGAGGACTTTGCCTGCCCTGCTGCCCACCTGGCTCCAGAGATTCTTCCTTGAAAGACGCTGACAACTCCCTTGTTCACCGTGCTGTGTCCCGGACCCACAGACTGAGACTTTGGGACTCGGGTTCATTATTCACCATTGATTGCTCTGTGTGTGTATGTTATATTTCTCTTAAGCTGTTAGAGTGTGTTTAGGATATTAATATATGTTGATGTTCTACTTGGAGTGAAACTACATTCAATAAAAGCTGAGTGAAGAGCATGGTTGCTGTGTGTGACTCTTGTCTATTCCTTGGTGCCAGGCTGCTTGGTAGGCAGCTAGCTGAGCAATTGCCCAGCTGACTTATAGTTAAGACTCTATCACGAACGTGTACTTGTAACAGAGGGAAAAAGAAAGGGAGAGAAACACTGATGTGTGAGAGAAACATCAATTGGTTGCCTCTCACACACCCCCCAACTGGGGACCTGGCCCACAATCCAAGCATGTGCCCTGACAGGGAATCGAACCCGTGACCTGAAAGGCTGGCACTCAACCCACTGAGCCACACCAGCCAGGGCAGTATGGTCTTAATTGTTGGTATGCCACACATTTAGTTGTTTTTCTTCTCCAATTGAAATCAGACAATAGTCAATGACATTTGGTTTCTAAAAACATGTGGCAAGGCTTTGTTCCACAAAGGTTCCCACACCTCTGAAGCACAGATTATTGAACTCTCTAAGCCTGTTCCATTCTTCCTGAAATTCTTGCTAGATGAGGTAAGATGTATAGAATTGCTCTGGGGATCAGCACAGCATTCCCCCCACCATTTTGTATATCACTTGGTATTTTTAAACCTTCCCACTGCCTTGCCCTCCCTTCTTCACGCTCATGCACATTAAATGCCTAAGTTGTGGCAGTGACTGGTTATCCTATGACCGAAGCTGGAAGGAGAACAGGAGAAAACAATACTTTTCTGTCTCAGACCCATACGCAGAGATACACAACTTATGTCAAGAAAAAGAGTGATGGGGGAAAATGGAGACAACTGTACTTGAACAACAACAAAAGAAAAAAAGAAAGAAAAACAGGACTAGAAGCCATCAGCAACTCAGTTCACAGATGTTCGCAGATCTTGCTCACCTCCACTGAACATTTTGAAGCCACTCATGTGTAATGAAAACAAAGTGCTCAGTGGCAGAAATGCACCATGGTACAATGCCTTCCCAATGTGACTCTTTCCACGTGAACTATGGCTCATGCCTTGGTTTAGTTATTTAACCCTTAGATGCCACTGCTGACCAAGCCCTCCACTGAGATCTGAGGAGACAGAAAGGATGCAGATGATCACTTGTTTATTTCAGAAATTAATAAATTAATACATCAAACAAATACCTTATATTTATGTGGAATTGTATGTTCATAGTCAACACATACTTTTGAAGTGCCCACCCCATATTTAGCACTGTGCTGGAGGCTCTTTAATGTTTGATCACGAATAAAGCACCAACCCTGTCTTGAAGAATCTTTCCCTTCTGGGTACTTAACTTCTGGTCTTCCTCAAAACATCACCTTATATTGTGCTTACAACAATCAAGAGAAATAAGTAGGAAGTTGTTCTGAGCTGAATTGTGCCCCTTCTAAATTCACATGTTAAAACCCTAATCCCTGATATCTCAGAATGTGACTGTACTTGGAAATAGGGCCTTCAATTAAGTAATTAAGGGAAAACAAGGTCATTAGGGGGCCCCAACCCAATCTGACTAGTGTCCTTATAAAATGAAGAGATTAAGGCATGGAGACAGAAGACCATGTGAAGACACAGTACAATCACAGCCACCTTCAAGGCAAAGAGAGAAGCTTCAGAAGAAACCAACTGCCGATGCCTTGAGCTTGAACTGTGAGGAAATAAATTTCTGTTGTTTAAAGCCACCTCATCTGCAGTACTTTGTTATGGCAGCCCTAACAAACTAATGTAGGAGTTATTATTAGCCTTATTTTATAGATAATAAATTGAAGTTGAAAGAGATTAAATGATTTACTCAAAATTTACACATTGCAGGGTTAACCCAGTTCCTCTCATGCCCTGCACACTGCCCTGTTTATCTTTCTACCCTCCACCACCCAGCACCTCCAACTATTTACTATCTAACAGCCAAAACCAGCGCTAAGAAAAATCGGGTTGCAGATGTTTTTCCTCAGGCCCCCACCACCTCTGGTTGTTTTTGTCTTTCCCCATTTCATGTCTCCTTAGCCCTGATTTCAATCTTCCTGTTCTCCTTCTTTAAAAGTAAAACCATATTATCTCAGTGGAAGACATTTGCTGTTAGGAAGAAATTTGTTTCATTAAGTTCCAGTTATATAATTGATTGTTAGTGATCAGTGCTAAGGCCTCCTTTTTAAAAGACTAAGAAATGAATTCTCCAGGGTCGCAGGCAAGTGGTGGATATATTTAATGGGGAGAAAGGCCATTCATTCAGTTGGAACACATATTTTGATTGCTAAGATTATGTGGCTTATGGGAATTTAGCTAATGGTGGTCAGCTAAGATTTCTTAGAACAGATAGTATTGACGAGCAAAGTCAATGCAATGGTATTATTGGGATGAGAGATAACAGGAATAACATATTCCAGGATGAGGTACGAGTCACATCCTGGGTCAACACTGTCTGTAGTCAAAATGTACCGAGGCCTGCAATTTGCCTGGGGAGACACGGGTGAGTTAAAATGAGCCACATTCTCACTCTGATCAGTCTGGGACATTAGTCTAGGTTAGTGGTTCTCAATCTGACTTTACAGCCATATTACCTGAGGAGTGGTTTAAGAACAGAGATAGCAGATGACCAGCCCCAGACATTCTGAGTCATAAAGTCCAAGGGCCTGGATTCTAAAGTGCCCTCGGGACCTTCTGGTAAGATAGAAGTGGACACAACCGCACTGCCAGACGGGCTGCACAACGTTAGTGGGGAAGGGGCCCTTCTGAACAGCTCTGACACACAGCGACTCCTTGACTCTCTGGGGTCAGCGGAAGTCTCCCAACCTTTCAGGTGATACAGCCTGGTCATGCATACTAAACATGGACCACTTACAGGAGGATGGAAGAAAAGGTAGTGGTTAGGAAGCAGAAGCTTTTCCCTTGGTAAAACATGTGTGACAAGATAAGTATCAGACTGATATTGAAGGAGAAAAAAATCCTGTGAAAAGTAATTAATCTATACACTGTAGTTATTAAAATCCTAGAAAAATGATGCTCTCCTCAAAATATGTCCTTGTTGGGGTAAGATTTTCAACTGATGAAAGAATTAATATGGAAAGAAAAACTCTAGTTAATGCCATGAAATCAACAGAAGATGCAATTGTAACATAAGAAATTGTCCCCAACACCCAATGCTCTTCACAGTTAACCGTGGATCTTTGTAAAAATGCCCATTACTGGGCCCAATGCGTAGAGAGTTTGGGACCAGGAATCTATATTTTTATTATTTTTAAAAATCATGTATTTATGTATTTAAGATGCTTTGATTTTTAAATTGCAGTTGCCATTTGATACTGTATTAGTTTCAGGTATTCCGCATAGTGGTTAGACATTCACGTAAGTTTTGAAGTGATCCCCCCTTGAGTCTTCCACCACTCTGACACCACACACAGTTATTACAGTTTTATTGGCTACATTGCTTAAGCTGTACTTTGCATCCCTGTGACTACCTACCAGTCCGAACTTCGCGATCCCTTCATCTTTTACACCCGGCCTCCTGACCCCCTTTCCATCTGGCAACCAACAGTTTGTTCTCTGTATCTGTGAGTTTGTGTCTGTTTTGTTTGCTCACTTACTTCTTTTTTTAGATTGTATACACAAGTAAAATCATGTTGTATTTGGCATATATGAAGCACATGGTAACCAGAAACCATAAGTCTACAAAAGATACTCAAGAAATAAAAAGAAAGGGATTTAAGCACAACACTACGGAAAGTCATCGACCTACAATGTAAGAGAGCAAGAGAATGAAAAAGCAACAATGATAAAAACAATCAGAACTATTAATAAAATGGCTATAACTACAAACCTATCAATAATGACTTTAAATGTAAATAGATGAATTGCTCCATTCAAAAGATGAATGGGTAAAAAAGAGGTGGCATGTACATATTTGGCCGTAAAAAAGAATGAAATCTTACCATTTGTGACAACATGGAAGGACCTAGAGGGAATTAAACTAAGTGAAATAAGTCAGACAGAGAAAGGAATCCATACTTCTAAAAATGCCACAGACGATTATGATTTCCACCCACAAATGGAGATTTGCTCAGTGCCTGGCACCACTTGGATGTGGAAGAGACAGTCACATGAACAGCTGGTCTTACCATGGGCACCTACCACAATAAAGGCAGGATGTTAAAAAACATGGATGGATCCACAGAAAGTTACTTCCCTCACATCCTGCCTTCAGGAACCATTAGTGAGCAAAACTTTAAATTAGGCTTTTGTTTTCTTCAAGAGAAATTCCTGCCACATATGGACTACTGACTGACCCAGCAAGAAGGCCTATCCTGTAGGGTGGTTCAGTTATTATTTCCCGTTTACGTAGAATGTGAATTCTAAAAGAACTCTCTGACACTGTCCAGTCCAATCTATTTTTTCCCTTACAGATGAAAATCCAGAAATTAAAAAGGAATTTGCTTAAGGCAGAGTTGGAAAAACCCCCAGAACCAGTCTGGTGGTATTTGCTTATCAGAATTCTGCTGTCTACAGCTGAAGAAACAAAGGCTCAGGAAAATCAACCGGACTGTAAATATTTAGTGTGTGTAAGCGACATTGGTTTTAAATTAGCTTCTGGCTTCTTGGCTCCTCTGACGAAAAGGCTAGAGATCCACAAGGTGGCCCACACGTATGGGTGATCACTATATTTTTGTTGCATGAACGGATAAGGGGCAAACCCTGATTCCACTCCCCGGATGTGAGAAAGGGAGTTAACTAAGTTATATGCCCTCTTGGGAAACCCTTACGTGACAGCTGGAAGGGAAGATGGGGAACCCTGAAAGGCCATGAAATTCCTAAACCATGGCTTAATCATTTGTTTATTGATTACGCTTGCCAAGGGAACATCACATCCTCTGACTGCCCTGTGACAGTGGGAAGAAATATCAGGCAGGCATGTGTCCTGGGCCCCTTTCTCAATATTTCCCATCTACCCGAAGCTCCTGCAGATATGAACCCTCTTTTCCTGTGGACCAGGGATGTCAGCTGAGTGAAATACTAGACACTGTGTGAAAAGAAATAATGGATCTGCAGTGGCTGATCTGCCCCGAGGAGGAAACTGAGACCAAAGCGTAACTGACAACTGCAGACTTGAAAGGTTACATTGAAGAAAAGTTGATACAATTAAAATGACTAAACTTAGCTTTTCTCCCTGTAACACAAGTGACAAAGAAATAGACAGAGATCAGATCAAATTGATTTTCTCAGAGGCCATGACTTCCTGTCTTTCTGACTGACTAGTGTATAAATAATTGTCATTTTAAAGGAAAAAAAGAGACACTTAGTTTCTTTTAGAGAAGCACCCTAAGCTAGTGGCTCGGAATCAAGGCTTTGGAGCAAGGCTTCCTGGATTTTGAATCCTGGCCTCATCAGATGTGTGTTGTTGGGCATGTTATATCAGTTTTGTTACACCACCTACATATGCACATGCGTACACACACCTACATACACCTGCTCATGTGCCACAGTGCTAATTGCATGATCTAATGCATGAAAACAGCTTAGAAAATTGTCTGGTAGGCAACAAAACTCAATAAAAGTTGTTATTATCACCTTAATGATACAAATAATATTAATGAGCTATTTCACCTTTGCTGTTTTTATTTCTTCTATTACAATGAAATATCTTGAGATATAATTCGCTATCCTTGTGCCACAGGAGAGTTTCTGAACCGAACTAGTCCTACCTGTTGTAGTGATGTTTACTTTTATGTCACATTAAATAATAAGAGTTTTATGCAGTTAAAAACCATCCTTGTACAATCACAGTGATTCCAACTTATGTTCACCAGGAAGGCAAAAAGCAGCCTGTTTGTCTAAAAATATCCTGGAAGAGTTATTGTCCTTCAAACTGTTGTAAATCATATCCCGATTGCTTTTCAATTCATTTGCCATGAAATGACCTTGCAATCAGAAATTGATGATAGTAGACTGCAAGAAAACTAAATGAGCACATGTTAATGTGAAAAGTGAAGATTTATATTGTACTCTATAGAAAATGCCTGAGGCACAGTGCCTAGTCATGAGTATGTAAAATAAATTTAACCTGTGAAATGCCTTCAGCACCCAAGATGTGTTTAAAGTCTTTGAAAAGAAAATAAGTTAACCATTTTCATTGGAAGCATGGAGCATACTAGGTGTTCTGGGGGACTAAGTTGCTAGGTTTCCTTCCCAGGCGGGTTGTCAATGTCTTTGGGGGATTCCAAATGTGTCACTGAAGGGCCCTGTCAGAGGTAGGAAGTTTATTCTGGGCACCTGAGACAAAGACTTTTGGTGAGATCATTAAGCAAGCTCTGTTGGCAAGAACGGGGACACAGGGTCATGGAGCAGGGGACCTCTATATAGGCTTCACTTTGACAATCCCCAAATACCACCACTAGCTGAGCCTCCCACCTGTGAAAGCTCTTCCTCCTTTGTTCTTAATTGATTTTGGTACCGTGGTTGTCTTTGTAATCTGAAGGAAGTTGGAAATACTGCTCCTAGAAAAATGTGCACACACGCAACACTTCTGTATATTTGTGTTTTTATAGATGCTCTCATGTAAAACATCCCTTTTTAATGGAGTGGCTTTTATATTATCTTTAGTGAAAAAATCAATTAACTTCTGAAAATAGATTAGGCCAGTTTCACTTTTAAAAATATATTATTTAAAATCCTGACTTGCAACACTCCCAAAAGATTTTAGATCATTCCCTTGTTTTGTCTTACTGTGATCAGCAGTTTCAAAAACCTTTGTAGATGTTTCTGAAACACATAATTTCCGGAAAATTTTTATTTCTATCTGATAGAAAAGTGCAGCAGGCATTGATGTATGTCTTCTTGGAACTGTTTTATTATAATTTTATGAGGAAATAAGCAAAGACTGTAATGCTGTTCCCACACTGGTTTGTATTAAATAAACATTGCCAGCCCACGGAGTCCTGATCATAATTCAGACTCTAACCCCAAAATATATTGTTTGGGGAGAAATAAATGTGCAAATGTATAGAGTTACTATAGCCACAGAGGAAAAATTTCAAAAATATGGAGAGAAAAGTCCCTTAAAACTCACCCTCAACGGGTACATAAACAACCATGTTGATCATCAATAAATATTTGTGTCTACACCTTATATTTTAAAGTTGGTAAGAAACATTCTAAATATTTGATGTAAGAATTTGGTTTGAAAAAGTTTGGCAATTAATGTAAAGCTAATCTGAAAGCACCTTTTACTCTTAGAGTAAAACCCTTAGGAAAGTTTATAATAGTTTATAGAAGTTTATAGTAACAATTTACCATCTTATTTTTTCTTTGATTCCAATCGTCACAGACCAGGAGCAGTCAAGTTTATAATAATTTATTATGGTTGCATATCATTTGTCATGTATAATAAATTATAGAAACCATAGCATCTTTATAAACTATTTAGTATATCATATTCACTTCCTAATGCTCACTGCAGTAGCGATAAGAAATTTAATTAGATTATACTTTGACATCAGTTAGAAGGTTAAAAATATATAAATTCTTTCACAGTACTTTGGATTTCTGAAGGACCCATTATTCTAACTTTTGCACAACCAATTTGAAATGCAAAAAAACCCTGTACACACCAGCAGGTGGCGCAGATGTCCCTGAGCTGCTGAAGACAAGGCAACTCAGTGACTGTACTTACACCCATGTGGCATACATTTCAGGCACTGTAGTAAATGCAAATCAAAAATCAATTACTCATCTTTAAAAATCTATACCAATAGACAACATTGAAACTTGGAAACATCTTGAAAATTCAAATAAAAAATCCAGTAAACAATAGAGCATGGTATTCTCTCTCCCTGGTTCCCCCTCCCTCCTCCCCGCGCCCTTCCCAGTCTGGTTAAGAGAAAAAAAAGTTCAGGTTGAACGTAAGTCCTAGGGCCTGACACAGAGACCCTGGCTGCAATTCGTCCCTAGCCGTCTGTGTTCTTCAGTTTCAGTTCTCATTACATCTGTCCAAACTCTTCCCCTGATATCAGCATCAGTCCTTTCCCGCCGGGAGGATTTTCAAAACCTTGCTGAAAGCATTTTGTTCTCCACTGTCACAGCACAGGCTTGAAACTGGTCGGACTCTTTGTCACCGGTTTGCTCTGTTCCTTTCCAGCCTCCCGAGTCCTGGCGGGGGAGAAGCCTGCAGGGAGCAGCACAGTGCTGCATGTCAGGGTCTCACAAACTCACGTGGTCTTTAAGTGTCCATCCTTGGATAACGACCTTATCCATTCTCCTGTGCTCAGTGAACTTTGATGGAATATTTCCGCAGCTTCAGAAACTGGAGAAGCTTGTCTTTCGTCCTCTTCTTCAGGGCCATCAGGGCTCGTGTTTTCTCCTCCAGATCTTGATCTATGGCAAAAATGATCTTGGCTCTCTCCTCTGCTTTCTTGTCCCCAGAGTTTCTGAAGAGCCTCTGCAGGGATTCCTGGTCAATGTTTTCAAAGATGTTGCCCACAGCTTTCTTCCGCGCGGCTGTGTCAAAGTGGTAGCCGTGGATGGACGGGCTGACCCGCAGCGAGGTGGACATGGTGATGACTTGGTGGCTTGGCTTTGCTTTCATAGATGTGGGCTCTTCGGGAATTCAGCTCCCAGGCTCTCCAGAGAGTCTGTAGCAAAATCATTCCGGGACTGCTATTTAAAGCTTGAACAAAAGCTCGGGGCTCAAATTACACTGGTGACATCAGAGTGATCTCAAGGAAGAATAATCACAGGCAAGTTTAACAGTTGAGTTGCCAATATCCTGTTCTTGGGCAAAACGTTACCAAAAGCTGTGTTCAGTGATGAGGGGAGAAGGTGGTGATTTCTTTGTGCCTCATCTGTGGCAACAGGATTCTAGAGACTTGGGCCCTTCTTTAAAAAAATAGCTGAAACCAGGAAAGTGCAAAGACACACATGGGGCGGCTGAAACTCTCACAATCTTTCCAAACAACTACAACAAAAGTTCTGCTAACACAGGGATGTTTCAACTCGCAGAGAAGTTGTTGAAGTGCACTCCAAACATTTGTGCCCTTCGGATATTGCTACCAATGGCAACTCCTGAGCTGCTGAGGGAGCTCAGCCAAGCACCTCTGTGTCTGATTGTAGGACGGCGGTTTACCTACAAAACGCTGATGTGAAACGCAGCCTGAAACTGTGTCCCCTTCAGGGACCGTGCACAAATGCTAATCTATAACCGCTGAATAAAAGTGTGATTTAATAATAGTGACAATAGACAATATTCCTTGGGCTCGTGTATATATAAAGGATATACTTACTTTAAAAAAAGAAAAGGAAAAGGTAAGCAGGTACTTTATGCGCACAGTACTCAGAAGGAATGATTTGACTTTTTTCTTTTAATATTTATTTTGGCATCACCCAGATATAAAACAACATCTTCTTCGGAAGAATTTAAATTTGTTCTTCTCACGTTCCATGATATCACGCTAGCCAGTGCCCCCACAGATGTATGGAGCACTTATATTCAACCAAATGATACATGTCAACTTCCAGGGACCCCAGAAACTTCTCTTTCTGAACCTTCAGCCTGGTCCACTTTCTAATACTCCAAGAAGCTGGCTGATCTTCATTTTCCTCTCAGCTAGGCAAATCAGATATAGAAAATACACAAAGAGAGTGGGTGTGTGGAAGGCTCCACACTAGAAAATTGACTTAGATATTTTTCTCATATATTCACTCATTCATTTATTTATCTACTCACTCATTTATTTAATCAATATCTATTAAAGATCTACTTTTACCTACAACTTTTCTAGGCCTTGGAAATATAACAGTGAACCAAGTTAAACCAAACCAAACCAAACAAAATCCCCACCTTACCTTAATGGAGTTTACAGTCTATGGAAAATAAATAATAGCAAGATGTACATTTATAATATAGATGATGTCAGGAAGTAATAAATGAAGCAGAGTTGTATAGAAGAAGAAGAAAGGGGTTGAAATTTGCATGGGATATTCAGAGGTAGCTTCTCTTAATGTGATAGGGTACAAAGATTCGAAGGAGGTGAGGAGTAGCCTGTGTAGGAATCTGGAGGCCAGGTATTGTAGGTGAGGGGAAGAGCAGGTGCAGAGGCCTGAAGATAAGGGCATTGGGGAATGAATAAGGAACAGCCAGGAGACCAGGGTGGTTGGAACAGAGTGGCAGAGAAGAGTGGGAGCAGGGGAGGCCAGGGTGAGAAGCTGGTGGGAAGAGGGCAGATGTAGACTGAGTACAAACTCATAGGCGTTTTCATGGATTTAGTATTTACTCTGTAAGAGATATCTGAAGCAGAGAACTGACATGAGTTTACTTTTAATTAAAAAAAATAACTGATGTTTCTTTGTAGAGAATAGATTTTCAAGAAGATGACAAGGAAGGACATCAGGAGCAAAATCACTAGTCAGAACATTCCAAAACGATCCAGGCAAGAGATGATGATGGTCTCCGCCAAGGAGGCTGTTGTGCAGGTGGTAAGAAGTGATCTGATTCTGGGCATATAATGAAGGTAAAGTCAAAACGGTTGCTGAAGCCTTCAATGTGAGGAGTGGAACACAGACAGGAGTCAAGGATGATCTCTTCCTCAAGGATGCTTCCTTAAAAGACATTTCTAGGTGAGCTGATGTTCATCTCACCAAACACGGCAGCCAGTGCTGGTCTGGTGTTTCCATGGGCGAACCTGCTGCTTTGCAGCCTATGACTATGGGTTTACTGGCACAGGTACCACATCTGTGGTGGCCCACCTCCCTCAGTAAATATAGAAAGTAGTTTTACAGCAACAGGATTTTTTTGCTGAGTTTTTGTTGAGTACCAAGAAATGTATATAACCCATATTTCTTAAAAATTTATTTTATTGTATTTTTTTCATTGCCATTTAGCCTACATATACTCCCCTCCCCCACCATCCCCCGCAATCACCACACTGCCATCCAAGTGCATGAGTCCTTTTCCTTGTTTCTCCATCTCTCCACCCCCAAATGCCTACGCCCTGGGGCTGTCAGCCTGCTCTCTATGAGTCCATCTCTATTTTGCTTATTAGTTCAGTTTGTTCATTAGATTCCATATATGAGTGAAATCATATGGTATTTGTCTTTCTCTGCCTGACTTATTTCACTTAGCATAATGCTCTCCAGGTCTAGCCACGCTGTCACAAAGGGTAAAAAATTCTTCTTATTTATGGCTGAGTAGTATTCCATTGTGTAAATGTCTCATAGTTGTTTTATCCACTTATCTACTGATGGACACCCTGGAAGCTTCCAAATCTTGGCAATTGTAAATAATGCTGCAATTAACATAGGGGTGCTTGTGTTTTTTCAAATTAGTGTTTCAGGTTTCTTTGGATAAATTCCCAGAAGTGGAATCCCTGGGTCATAAGGTAGTTCTATTCTTAGTTTTTTTGAGGTATCTCCATACTGCTTTCCACGGTGGCTGCACCAATTTGCATTCCCAGCAATAGCAAAAAGGTTTCCTTTTCTCCACATCCTTGCCAGCACTTGTTTTTTGTTGATTTATTGATGATAGCCATTCTGACAGGTATGAGGTAATACCTTAATGTGATTTTAATTTGCATTTCTCTGATGATTAGTGATGTTGAGCATATTTTCATATGTCTATTGGCCATTTGTATATTCTCTTTGGAGAAGTTTCTATTCATATTCTTTATCCTTTTTTTAATTGAATTATTTGGGGGGGGTTTGGTGCTGAGTTTTATAAGTTCTCTACAGTAATCAAAACAGCATGGTGTTGGCCTAAAAACAGACACATAGATCAATGGAACAGAATAAAGAGCCAAGAAATAAACACACATTTCTATAGTCAATTAATATTTGACAGAGGAAGCAAGCACATACAATAGGCTAAAGTTAGTTTATTTAAAAAATGGGAAATGGTATTGGGAAAATTGGACAGATACGTGCAGAAAAATGGAACTAGATCACGTTCTTACACAACACACAAGAATAAATTCAAAATGGATTACAGACTTAAATGTTAGACCTGAAACCATAAAAATCCTAGAAGAAAACATAGGCAGTAAAATCTTGGACATTGCTCATAGCAATATTTTATCTGATATATCTTCTCAGACAAGGGAAACAAAAAAATAAACAAATAGGACTACATCAAACTAAAAAGTTTTTGCACAGCAAAGGAAACCATCAACAAAATAGAAAGACAACCCACTGAATGAGACAACATATTCGCCAATACATCTGATAAGGGGTTAATATACATGACCTATCTTAATTGTTGTCTTACTCAAGGCTTTGCCAACCTTTTCATGTTTTGCTCCTTCTTGAGGTGATTGTTATGCTTCTTATCTCCTATTTATTGATTACTCCCAAATTTTAAATCCTAAGCTACTCCTTTTCTCTGGGGTAGAGACTCACTTATTTAACTAATCAATACATATATATACAAATATGATACTAATATCTGTTCAGTTATAAAAGTCAGAAGCCTAGCTATAATCTTGATATCTCCTTTTCTTCTTTTCCTTATATAGATGTATATCCTCCCATATATAGCTATCACCAAGTTCTGTCAAATCTGTCCACAAAATATTTCTCAAATCTACCCACTTTCTATTTTCACTGCCATTGTTTAGGCAAGTCTCCACATGGTGGCTGCTGGGATGCACAACCAAGGACTCCCTATAGGATTTCTCCAGATGTCCAGCTGTCAACCCCATCAGAGATTGCCACTACTGAACAAGGTCACTTTCCTTCTTGCTGCAGCTCTAGTGACTGATGGATACGAGGACATAAAAGCCTGCACTCCTTCCTCCACTTGAAGGGGTCGTCTGCACTTCAGAGCATCTTTTGAGGGTCAGCTGAGACCTTTCTCTGCCCAATTCTGTTTCTTACCCATCTGAGGCATTGAACTCAAGAACCCTCCATAATAAAGCACCTGCCTGGGGATCTCCACCTCAGAATTTCCATCCTGGGGAGCCCAGTCTGTGATACCTCATCTTCTCTCACCTGGATGAAGACCATGCTCTACACAGCATCCAGAGCAATATTTTCTAATAAGCAGTCTGATCAGATCCCTCTTGCTATTACTTTTAGGATAAGCCCCCAGATCTTAAAACAACCTTTTTGAGCATGACCTGTTCTGGTCTCTGACTATTTCCGTAGCATGCTAACTTGCCACTTTTCCTCCATGCCTTTATGTCTTCCAATTTCTTGAATGCACCACGCTCATTCTTGACTTGGGTCTTTGCACATATTTTTTTTTCTGGAAAGTTCTCTACTTTTTATGTCAGCTAGGTAACTTTTATTTATTCATAAAATGTAAGTACAAGCTATTTGCTTAGAGGCCTTCCCTGATCCTTCTAGACCAGATCTGGTCTCCTTGCCAATGTACCCTTTACTATGCCTTAGTAACGCTTATTACAGATTTCAAGCATACATTTATTTTTATGATTACTTAAAGTATATCTCCACCAAGACCAAGAATCAGATCTACTTTTCTCATTAGTGTATTTAAAGCTCCTGATTCAGTAAACTTTCTTATACTAGTGTTACAATGTGTAAAATTCTATTTAATTCTCGTAACAACTCTATGAGGTTGGAACTACTCGAATCCTCATGTTACAGATAAGAGCTTGAAGCAATGACAGTTTGCTCCCTATTGTGGGGTGAATAGTGGCTATCCTAATCTGTCCGTGTTCTAATCTCTGGAACCTATGAATATGGGCAGAAAGAAATCTTATATTGCAAATGGGACTTATGGGACAAAGGAATTTTTTTTATTACTTTATTGTTGTTCAATTACAGTTTGCATTGTCCCCCCACCACTCCCCCCCACCCCAGCCAATTCCATCCCCCCTCCCCCGCTCCCACCCTCCCCCTTGGTTATGTCCATGTGTCCTTTATAGTGTTTCCTGGAAACCTTTAATTTTACAGGTGTGATGAAGTTAAAAACATGAGATGTGAAAATCACATCTCGGATTATCTAGATCAGCCCGTGTAATCATAAGAGTCCTTGCAAGAGGGAGGTAGGAAGTCACAGGAGAGAGAAGATGCTCAGCTGCTTGGCTTTTAAAATGGAGGAAGAAGCCAAGATCCAAGGAATGTAGGCATCCTCTGGAAGATAGAAAAGGCAAAGAAACAAAGTGTCCCACAGATCCTTCAGAAGGAATCTATCACTGCAGATGCAATTTAGACTTCTGGCCTCCTGAAATGTAAGATAATAAATTTTGGGGTTTTTAAAAAGATTTTATTTATTTATATTCAGAGAGAAGGGAAAGGAGGGAGAGGGAAAGAAACACTGATGTGTAGTTGCCTCTCACACACCCCAACTGAGGACCCAGCTGCAACCTAGGCATGTGCCCCAACTGGGAATCACACTGGCAACTACTCAGTCCACTGAGCCTCACGAGCCAGGGAAAATTGGTGTTGTTTTAAGCCACTAAGATTTTGGCAACTTGTTACACTGGCAATATGAACCTAATGCACTCCGCAAACCCTTCCACTATAATAAGACAACTTGAACCCAGGGCTATCTGACTCCAAAGTTCATGATTTTAAATTCTATGTTGTATTGCTTTCAAATCAACTGCAAGCTCTGTCTTCAAACGCCTGAATAATCTTTCTTTGTGACATTGAACAGCTCTCCTTGAATATTGCCTAAAAGCCTTCATAGGAATTTGAGAGATTAATGAATTCTAAAATTGTTAAGAAGACAGGATCATCCACAGGAAAATAATGTTGATTTCCCTTTCCCAAAAATGTGACATAAGCTATAAGGTTATGATTTCCTGGTACTCTTTGCCAAAGGTAACTCCACATGTACTTAACAAGCATTTAATTGCTGTCATTCCATCTTCCTCTTCTTGTACAAATATTTTCAGTGAATGATGTGGACAACAGGATCTAAAAAATTTCTAGCCAGTTTTCACAAATTGCATGTAAATACGATCATATCAAAAAAGGCATCTTAAAGAACTTTGCTTTCTGCAGTAGAGATAGGAGATGACGAAGGCTATTCACAAGAAGCAGCTTCTGGGCAAGCGCATTTTCTTTGGGGCCCCAGTGGAGCACTGTTTCATCATCCAAAGTGGCTGACTGTTTGCCAACAATAAATGTGCTTGGCTAATTCTGTATTTGATGAAGAGATTTGAGAAAACAAAGGGAAAGAAGAAAGCAAATATTTATTAAGTGACTTGTGCACCTAATTGTCTTTATATACTAACTAAATTACTCTCACAACACTAGAAATAGATATTATTGACCTTGATTGTGACCATAAACAAAGAATTTGGCTAAATAATCTGCCCAAAGTAAGTGGTGAAAAATGAGTTCATTTCCAAATTTTTTTTTATCTCCTAAATTTCCTCTGAGAAGGTTTTTCTGACCTCTGGCTGAGTTATTTGATTCTCCTGTTTGTATCACCAGTGCTCTAAGTTTATTTTTTTTTAGATGAAAATTGTGACATTTTTATTTATATCTTTAAAGCATTAAAGATAATAAAGGTATAGTGGCTGGCACATAGAATGTATCCAGTGAATATTTATTGACTTATTATATGAATAAATGAAAGAAACTAAGCATACAGAATTTAATTCAATGCTACCTTTGTATATAAATTTATCTCTCTGGTAACTTCATGAAGGTGGAAAGTATAGAAGCCAGCACTGGAAATTTATGCCTAAAATTCAACTGAATTATTCCTGGACATTTTTGTTTTAACAACAGAAATTTTTATACTGCATTACAATCACAAAGTGCTTTCACATATATTATTTCTTTTGACTTTCACAATATCACTGGTATTTCACAGATGAGAAAATTGAGTATTACAGAAGGTAAATACATTTTCCAAAATCTTGGAGCTAAGTAAGTGACAGAGCTGCCCCTGTGACTCTCATTTTCTGATCTTAAATCCTGTGCTTTTATTACCACCGCATGGCTTCCTAATTTTGTTCATTATTTACTTATCTCCCATAGTTCAAAAATTCCACCACAACCATCTTTCATCTTTCTTTTCCTGCATGCATTCAGCGATTTATAGATTTATTTACACAAAAGTCTTGAATTTTTACCGTGTGCCAGGTACAAGGACATATGCCTGAGGAAATGGACGTGGTCCTTGTGTTTGTGGAGCATGAGGTCTGGAAAAAAAGAGACGTTAGGCAAGTAAGTACATGTAGATACAGGAAGGAAATTTTATAAGCACTAGAGGATGAGAAGCATCAGGTGATATAAAGGAGAAATAAGGTGAGGCTTCATTTAAATTTTTCAAGTCATAAAAAGCCTTTCTGAAAAAAAGACATTGAAACTGAAACTTGTAGTAACTGTTGAAATTAATCAGGAGCCTTGGCCAAGAGCCTTCAGTGCAGAAAGAAATCCTGTGCAAAGGCCCTGAGGTGAGAGTGAGTTTGAAGGGCAAGAAGGCAGACACAAAGACAATGCAGGTGGGAAACAGAAACCTATGAGGAGAGGAGAGAAAGACAGTGCCAGATTGGTAGGCAGGGGCCAAATGACGCAGAGTACTGAGGACCATGTTAAAGGTTTGAAATTTTATCCCAAGAGCAACAGGCAGTCTAAAAGCTTCAAAGCATGGAGAGGAACTTCTGTTTTGTTTTGTTTTTTTAATTTATTAAAAAAGTTACTTTGGATATTGGGTCATCAAAGATGATAACTGAAAAAAATCAATTATGGTTTCAGATAGTAAGCAGATTATTCTAAATGCATTTTGGAAATAAACTCAAAGGGACTTGGTAATGAATTGGATCAGGAATGGGGGAAGGGTTAAGGGCTGCTCCCAGGTTAAGTCATGAGCTCCTTGGGATGGAAGACTGAGATGGAAAGGTGAAAATGGAGAGAATTTTGGAGAAAAATCAAGAGTTTAGTTATGCACACAGTAAATCTGAAATGCTTGGGACACAACCCAGATGATAGTTGAATATATCAATGTGGAGCTCAGAAGAAAAGTCTGAAATGTAATTTTAATTCTTGACCTACCCTCGTTAATAACTGTCAAGAAATCAATATTGACCATAGCTTTCTTCATCTTACTTATGTTTAAATACAGC
This sequence comes from Macrotus californicus, assembly GCA_007922815.1. Lineage (NCBI taxonomy): Eukaryota > Metazoa > Chordata > Mammalia > Chiroptera > Phyllostomidae > Macrotus > Macrotus californicus. The sequence continues at coordinate 23,971 of VMDR010006713.1, forward strand.
ACCCAGAACAATGTCTGGCACAAAGTAGACTTTAAATAAATAATTTTAAAATTAGCCATCAAAGAGATACAAATTAAAACCACAATGAGATATCACCTTATTCCTGTCAGAATGGCTATCATTAATAATCAGCAAACAATAAGTGCTGGCAAGGATGTGGAGAAAAGGGAACCCTAGTGTACTGTTGGTGGGAATGCAGACTGGTGCAGCCACTGTGGAAAACAGTATGAAATTTTCTCAAAAAATTAAAAATAGAAATACCTTTTGACCCAGTGATTCCACTGCTGGGAATATACCTTAAGAATACTGAAACACCAATTTAAAAGAACCTATGCACCCCTATGTTCATAGCAGCACAATTTACAATAGCCAAGTGCTGGAAGCAACGTAAGTGTCCATCAGTATATATGTGGATTAAAATATTGTGGTACATTTACACAATGGAATTCTATGCAGCAGAAAGAAAGAAGGAGTCCTACCCTTCGTGACAGCATGGATGGATCTGGAGAGCGCTATGCTAAGTGAAATAAGCCAGTCAGTGAAAGACAAATACCATGTGATCTCATTTATAAGAGGAATATAATGAACAAAAAAATAAACTAATGGGCAAAATAGAACCAGAGACATGGAAACATGGAACAGAATGACAGTGGCCAGAGGGAAGGGGGTGGGGTATAATGGTGGAAAGAAGGAGAAGGAACTAATCAAAGAACATGTATAAATGACCCATGGACATGGACAACTGGGGGGATTGACTGTGGGAGCAGGGAGTGGGCTGGGCAGAGGAGGGCAAAGTGGGAAAAATTGAGACCACTGTAATAGAAGAACAATAAAAAAATTCAAAAGTCCCCAAATAAAATTTTTATTAACTAAAAAAATTATTTTACAAAGACAAATACTGAATCCTAGAGAGAGTTAAAGTAACATACAGAGATAAAACAGCTGGCCAGTGGCTATATTGCTTTTTTTATCTGTTATTGAAATCTCCACTTTTCTATACTTAACAACTGAAATGGCAAACGTTCTCTTCAGTATGGTTTTGACGGTCCTTTTATATTCCCTACTTATATATAAACTCTATTCTAGATTTCCGTTCTTTATAAACTCATGGGTAATCCATTTTCAAAACTAACTAGCAATTTTTTTCATTCAGTAAATTTTATTAAATGTATTTGTATTCTTTAATTATTGCTGATGAGAAAGAACAGCAGCTTTACTTAGAAGCTTTGATTCTGACATTTATTTTTGATCAAAGAAAGGAACTAATTATAAACTCTGAAGCAATACAAATTGCAAAATAAATTGAGGGAACACATATTCAAAGCCTTTTAGACAAAATATGGGGAAAATCCTCAACTTTAATGAAAAAAAAATTTGGCCAAGACCAGTTCTAAAAAGTTCTTCCTTTTAAATCACGTTTCTGCATGTGAAATGAAACAGCTGTCTTTGCTTAAGCTGTCAGTCTACATTTGCAGTGTTTCCTAAAAATGGAACTGAAGATAAGCTTTTCTTTTTTAAAATTTTAATTAGCTGTTCAGATTTAGATATTGAGTCCCTGGTATTTATAGCTGCTTAAAAAAAAGACAATTGTGAACATAAACTAACATGTTTTTCTCAGGAAGTGAGCATGAGATATTTATATGTATTTATAGTAACATGTGTGGTCCTCCAACTAAAATAAGTCTTTATGAACCATCTCGTCCCACTCCGAGCTCCCACCCACTCAGCGCATGCTCCTGGCTGAGAGTGGTGATGCTGACGTGTTTCAGTCATTCTCAAAGTGGAACTGCTAGGAGGAGGGGAACCTGCTAGTGTGTGCTTCCCAGGTTGTGTATAAGTAGTGTAGTGTTGCAAACGATACACCTGGCCATTTCTCAAATTCTTCTTTTTTCTTTGTTTGAGCAGGGTACAGTCACATCTGGCTCCTCTCTCTGCAGATCGACCTAATTCTTTACGACTTTCCAAGGACTATACGCAGCCCAGATTTGGGGTATTGAGAAGCCTGGTCGGTGAAGGTTTGTAAAGTCACTTGAAAGGACACTTGGAGTCTTGAAATTCTTCATAAGGTGAAGCAAACTCTTAGCTGGGACAACAGATCTCATTTGAAGGGTTAGTATGTGGAAGAAAAATTAGGCTTGTCTGAAAGGTGCCTAGGGGTAGAAACAAGGACAATGCAAAAAGTAAGTTCCAGGAAGACAGAATTTGACGCAGTACAGTTAAAGGCATTTATCCGAAAGGGCATAAGCAAAGGGAATATTCAAGTACAATCAGGCTGACCATTTCGGAGGTATACTGTAGAGGCATGTAAGCACTGTGAATAGTCCAGTGCTTATTGATACATATCTGATGTTCTTGCCTTTCATCGATAGCCTGAGTCACCAAGTTACACATACATATAGAACTGTGTAACATTTTTGTTTCAGTTATTATACATAAGAACATATAAATATCACATATAAATAATGTACATATGTAACTACAACACAGATTTCAAAAGATAGTCAAACTTCCAATTTTTATGCACTGGGTTTTCCATTCTATTGTATTCTATCCTCTCGCCTTTTAAAAATGGCTGGTCACACCCATGAAACCGATTTCCTAACTCACTTGCAGTTTGAAAACCACTTGATTAGACGATTTTTTTAGTGATCCTTCTAATTCTGAGCACAGGACATAGTCATGCTTTTATTCAATAAACTTTTATATAAGTGGCTGTTGCTTTGCTACTGCTGCTGTTGCTTTTCCACAGTTATGGGTAAGAAAGACCTTGCACAGAGTCGCCCTGGAATGACGGACAATCCTGTGCTGCTTCCCATCACTATGGTCTTTTGGGGAACGTTTTTAATGTCTCTAGAAGTAGATCGCAGAACTACATGAAAATATTTCAGTTGTTTCATCCATATAGGTGTTTACTCATTCATTTATTTGTTCATTTATTCAATAAAATATAATCCTATTTTATTTTGAAAGCCTCCCATCTGCCTTGCTATGTCCTAATGAAACAAATACTATATATGCTTGTTAGTCCTGTCTGCCACTCCTCCAAACACCCCCAAGTGTGCCCTGTTCCATTTAGACAGGATAGGAGCTAAGGACCAGGGTAGTCAGAAGGGAGTCGTGATAAAGGGCAATGATGGTAACACTGGACATGGGAGGAAGGTCATGAATAGCTTTGGTGAAAGGTGATCATGTAGATCCAAACAGACTCCCAAGATGCTCCACAGGACCTGTTTTTAATGCATGGGATGAAAAACCAACCTTCAGCTAATTTTTTATCTGTTGGACGTGAACATGAGAGCCCCTAAAATGTTGGGGAAATTGCATAACTACTTTAAAATCTAAGCTTTATCTCTATAGATAAACCTATCTTTCTATTTAAACATGCCATACCTAGCTTTTTAGACTTTCTGAAAAGAAAGAGAAAGTAGCATTTAACTTTTTCATGTGTTTCAGGACCACCCAGTGACTAACACGCAATAAGAATTTTGGATTTTATGTCTTAGATGCAGAGGAAATGGGTCATAGTCCCTAAACTTTGTCTGTTTTTGTTTTAAATGAGGGCAGACTGGTCCATGGTCACTGAATAATACTGACTAAATGTTTACTGAGCCCCTTAGAGGAGGTTTTTCTTTTTAAAAAGTTCCCGACATTAACTTACTATATTGTCTTTTGTATTTTTTCAAAAGTATAATATTTTACATATGCTCTCAAATATTGTTAAATGTTATTTTCAGTTAATTATGTTCTAAGTTTTACTGTGCATTAAGTAATTCCTCCAGTGATAAAAAAAATGCATTCAACTGAAAAGGTGGCAGAGCCAGGCCATCGGTCCTGTCATCCAGATTTTGTGACAGAAGTGGCACCACCCTACCTGTTTAACAGATTAGACTTGGGAAGGTGAGGCAGTTTTCTCAGGGCCATGGCTCAGCCCTGAGAAAAGTCACAACAAACCAACAGCCACTCTGTAAATGTGGGCAGTGGGCAGAGTTTGTCCTGAGTATCTCAAACCCTTCCTCTTGCTTCTTTCCAGATAACAAATGTCTCTGAACTCCCCCATTCCCCACCCCTCTGCCCCTGGTCAAATGAACTCTTCAACAGAATCGAGACTCAGCACTTTACAAATTTACAGCTGATAAGAACAACTTTCTGTGATGACTTTTAGAAAGGATATTTGCATTTAAGCTAAATTTTTCTCCCAGCCTACCACAGACCTTCAGCTTCCTGCTGTCGATAAAAGCACACAGCCCTCACTTTCCTGGCTATAATTTCTATGCAGTTGCTTAACTATTGATCTTTGTATGATTATACACCTGACCAATAGTAGTTATTGGTAAATCACAAAGTACAGGGTCCAGCACAAATAACGATGGCCCCTGTACTTTTTTATTACAAAATCTTTTGTTACAAAATAACAGCATGTAATTCTGCAACATAACAATATCACTCTCAACCGCACCATATGATATTTTAGGTGAAATCTTCAAATTAAAACTATAAATTATTACCCTCATATTATTACCCTATCAACCACACTCCAGCAGGCGTTACTTCTGCCGGCCCCCGTATAGGTTGAGGGCCCATTAAGTGCCTACCTAGCATGCTGCCCACTTTTCTTTTTGACTTTCAAAAGCAGTGTACATAACCCTATGGCGAGTTAGGTTCACTTGACCTGTGGTGGTTCTCTGTCTCCAATCCCAGCTCATTTCCAGTGTTCTGTTTGTCTAACCTTAAAGACACTGCAGAACGCCGAGTTCCCGGACTTTCCTCTGGTCCAATCACGCTCTTTGTCCCCGAGTGTACTGCAGTTCTTGGCACATTCGCTCACCCTCAGCTCCAAATCCAGAAGGAAGTAGGGAAGCACAGCCAGAGGCTGCACCCTGAGCAGCTGCAAGGTTAAGCGCTCACTGGCCCTTGGTGCTTCTCAGAGTCCCAAATCCCTGGGGTGGCAGGAAAGGTCCAGGCTGTGCACAAAAAGAATCTGGCTGTTCTGGTGTCTTCGCCTTCCTTCCTCTTTGTACTTCTGTCAGGAAGTCACTGATATAAGATGACACTTTAAAAAAAAAAGGAAAAGCAATGATAGAATACTGCCTAAACCTCAAGCTTAGTTCAGTTTCCTACTTTTCTAGAAGCCAGTAAAATTGAAAGATGACACCATATCACATCATCAATTTAACAGATGTTTTGAGAATGACTTTGCTATTGAACACCTTACTCTAAACCAAATACCACAGTTATTGGGTTTTGGAGCTGCAGAATCTGTTAGAAAAGAGATGTAAAATGAGGCTGAGTACTGGGCTACAGGGCTCAATTCATCCTCTTTCTGCAAGTCTGCTGTTGTTTCTGAGAGGTTTGTGTGGCTGCCCTTGGACGAGTCGGGACACAGAGCAGGCCAGCCAAGAAACCAGATGACATGACGGTTATCTCGATTTGAAATCCTTTGAGAAGCATCAGGGTAGAAGGAGCTCCCCGACTTTCCTCTGATCTCTCTAAATGCAGGAAATAAATCATGTAACAGGTACCCTCCTTGCTGTTGAGGGCCGGGAGACAACCTTATCACAAGAGTTAAAACAAATATCCAGTGTCCAAAAAAGCGTGTGTAAACAAACCTTGTCATGCCATTACTAATTTACTACTGAAGCCAAATCTGGCTTAGGTTCCTGCCATGAGCGCCAACTTTCTTTGTCCTGCCAAATCTCCACGAATTTATTGTTTCTTGTCTACAAAGTATAAAAATGTGCCTAGTTTGATGATTTCTGTGAGCTTTACTTCATGATCTGAGCACTGTTTGTAATTTTTTGTTGTGTCCACATATTGGTTTTTCTCTTGTTAATAATCTGGCCTTGTGTTGATATTATTATTTTAGTATAAGTCTTGCCATAAGAAGTAAAAGAAAAAAAAAAGGTAGATGGGGGAAATTATCACCCTCTCCAACAGAGCCAAGACTCGGTTTTTCTGAGATGCCCAGAACTGCAGGGAACAACAAGATCTCTGACTGGCCATCTCCTGCCTCTGGCTCCCATCACACAGCTATCATCTGAAGCAGGCAGATGGGAAGTGCTCTGACTTTGTTCCTAGACTCCTGGGCATTAGTTATCTGTTGATGGATCACATATTTCCACTTTGATGAGAGTGATGGGGAGAGAGGGGAATTAGTTTCTCTTTTAGAAGAATTCTGGAGAAAAGCTAAAGTTTAAAAAATTTCTGGAATTTAACACTAGATAGATGACGATCATAAATAATCAGCCTTCTGGCAAACAGGATTCCACATCTGGGCAAAGGAAAGAGGGAAGGGAGGCCAACGTTCCTGAGTTCCCCCTGTTCCAGAAATCTTTCATGTGCTTTACATACAAGGGGGGAAACCCCCAAAAGGAATTTATGTCTTAAAAATTATGTATTTATTCTGACATGTGTAAACTTCAGTCACCTTCCAAGTACTCTCCATTCAATGCAACCCACCTATCAAGATTTTTTTTCCCACTGCTCAAAACAGTTTTTGAACTCAACAGTTTTGATGTCTTTTAGTGATTTTACTGTTTTGTTTTGGTTTGTTTTTGGTACCCTCTCTCTCACATTGGCAAAAGCTTTCCCTTTGAGGACTTTTTTTCATCAGGGCAAACAAAACAAGTTGTGTGGGGCGAGATTGGGTGAATAGGGAGGATGGGGCACAGGGTCATGCTGTTTTTCATCGAAAACTGCTGAACACAGCATGGTGTGGGCAGATGTACTTGTAAATCACCCATCATGAAATGGGCAAACATGCTGTCTTAAAAAAAATTCACTGAAGCCAAATGCAGCCTCTCACAACACCACCTGGTGCGCTGATACAGATGGGTTCCTAGAACATTCATGGTAGAGGGATGCCTGCACTCCAAGGGGCCTGCCCTCCAGAAGATGATTCCATTTTCTTGTGTCCCCCCTGATATTGTTACCATAATCCTGTAAGAGGGTAGTCAGGTACTGGTGGAAACTGAGGTTCAGTTAATAACTGAATGCACAGGGTCCCATTTTTTTGTGTGGATATATCTGAATCCAAAGCTACAGTCCTCATTTCGCCAACTGCTGCATCCGCTGTTTTCTCCTGTGTTGGTAAACATGGGGTGCTGTACCCACAGTATCATAGTTCATACACACACATAATTTATATAACCTAAAGTAATCCTCACAGCAACTCATCGAATGCATGAGAAAACTAAGGCTGAAGAAAGTGAAGTGTTACACAGAACTTGAAGTAGCTGAGATGGAACGGCTGTCCCAGTTCCGTGTGATTCCAGGTCCCTGCTTTTCCCACAGCCCCACTGCATTTGTATGAGACATTTGAAGAGGGCTTTACACATGTCAATAATTTGCAGCTGTATTAGACCCAAGAGAACAGAGAGGGGAGAGCTCTGTGATGAGGAAGACATATGAATGAAGTCAAAAAGGAAGAAAAGCCATACATGAGATGCATCTAGCAGCACAAGAATGCTAGTGATTGCCAGCCACTCCGAGAAGCTAGAAGAGATGAGGAAAAAGTCCTTCCCTAGAGCCAGCAGCGAAAGCATGGCCCTGCTGACATCCTGATTTCAGACCACTAGCCTCCAGAACTGCGAGAGGATACATTTCTGTGGTTTTACACAACTCAGTTTTTGATCATTTCTATGGCAATCCTAGAAATTAATAGAGAATTCAATCAAAATTCCCTCAACTAATTCTCTATCCCAACACCCTATGTATTCTATTTTATGTATCAGTCTCTGAAATTGCTATTGTTGTCATAAATATAATTCATGGACACATTTATAATATGTATTATTATATATTATGTTTATATATTTGTATGTGGATATTTGAAAGTACAAAATATATCTATCTAGTTCACTCAACACCTAGAGGATTGTCTATGTATAACAGCTATATAAATATCTGTTGAATGAATTTGTGAACTCCACGAATGCAGTAATAAAACTACACTCAGATAATCTCTGAACAAAAACCTTTGTTATAAATGCTGCAGCCCCTTCCCTCACTGAAGGCCAGGTTATCTCAAATGCAAAGTATTATTTCAATACTTCATTTGCTAAATCTAATTCTGTGAGTACTGAACTCAGATTCTGTCCCACTTATTCAAACTCCCAGGGAGATGAAGAGATTGTAAGGACAAGATTTTGAATTAGTTAAGGATATTTATGTCTCAGTAGGATTTCTACAGCAAAGATCTGGACTGGAAACAATAGCAGTAGCTAGTTAATTTGAAAAAAAAAGAGAAGACATTAACTCAAATATATCAGTTGAAAAAACCCAATCAATTTACTTTCAGCTGTCCCTATTATTTGAGAACTGAAACAGGAGATTCACAAACAACTGATTTTTCCTATGACTTGGCAAAAATAAATTTACTTTTGAATCTGAATTTAGGTTGGCTAAATTTCCTATGGCTGTTTATGCTCTCATTCATTACGTGATCTGCTTAATCAAGTTCGTGCTGATGTCACTTCCGGTTTCCTGAGTATCACGCCCTGCAGACATGTTGACTATCACAGATGGGTCCCAGTGTCGAAAACTCAACTGTATTTCAGTTGGCAAAACTCAGACTTCCAGAATCTAAACCCTCTGCTTTCTATAAATGCACCATGTAATCATGACATCCTATTTTTCGTGTCACTTGTTTTCCTTTAAAAATCATCATAAGAGAAAGAAAGGTCTCTAATAACAAGTTAGAAAATACAAAAATATGTCAAGAATATAAATCAGTCACAGTCTTACCAACCTTAAATAACACGGTTAACATACTAGTTTATTTTGTTCCAGTTGGTTTTGTGTTAAAAATTCATAACAAAATATATGCACTGCAACATAAATGTTTCTCACAAAATTAAGAACATATGGTATACAATATGCAGTTTTTATACGCTGTTTTCTTTGGGGGCCAAATAAAGATTGGTTTCTTTTATTCACATTCTATGTAAATTCTTTGCGTGCGAATATGACTTTAAATGGTTGCCCAACACTTAATTAGGAGGACACACTATGCATTAGTAAGTGGTCTATTGTGGAAAATGTAATGTATCGCTAACTTGTAAGTGACATGTCAATAAACATTGTTGTCCATCAATATTTATGTATATCACTGACTATTTCCCCAAGGCGAATTCACGTGGTTGGAATTGCAGAGTCAAAGGACATGACCACCTTAAGGCTTTAAATCAATTTACCATCCCTTCCAGAAGAATTTTTAGAATCTCTCCATACCTACAATGTACATATATACACTTAATTCCTAGATAAGTAAAAATGAAATTTCATTGTTTTAATAATTTTTTGAATAGTAAACAAGATCAAACACTTTCTACATTTGTATCCTTCTGTTTTCTTTTTCTATCTACTCATCATATATTATTAAATAGTTATAGTTTGGGCTGTTAATATTTGCCTTACTGATTCATATTATATTAAATACATATAAAATATATTAATCCTTTGATAAACATTTTGCAAATGCTTTTCTTAGTTTATAGTTTGTCTTATTTTATTCTCAATGTTTTCTTATAGAGATTTTTAAGTCTACAAGTTAAAACAACAAGGTACCACTACACACCTATTAGAATGGCCAAAGTCCAAGAAAGCGACAACATGCAACGCCGGGAAGGATGTGGCCCAACCAGCACTCTCATTTACCCTGTGAGAAGGCAAAATGGCACAGCCACCTCGGATAACAGTTTGGCATTTCCCTACAAAACTAAACATAGTCACCATATGATCCAGCAGTCATGTTTCCTAACATCTACCCAAAGCAGTTGGAAAATTATGTGCTCATAAAAACCTGCATGTGGATGTTTTTAGAAGCTTTATTCATAATATCCAAAATGTAGCATCAACCAGGATGTCCTTTAGTAAGTGAATGAAAAAATAAACTGTGGTCCATCCAGAGAGTGAAATATTATTTATCACTAAAAAAAAATAGGAGCTTTCTAGCCATGCATTTTCGAGAAGAAACTAAAATGCATATTAGTAAGTGAAAGAAGCCAGTGCACACTATTCGATATGATATCCCAGAAAAGGCAACATGATAGAGACTGTACAAAGATCTGTGGCTGCCAGGGGCTGGAGAGAGAGAGGAGGGGTAAGTAGGTACAGCGCCGAGGAGCTTGGAGCCGTGAAAATACTCTGTGTACCATAATGCTAGATACATATCCTACATGGGCCCAAACTCACAGAGTGAAGAGCACCAAGAGTGAGCCATAATATAAACTATGAGCTTTGGGTGATTACCATGTGTCCATATGGGCTCATCAACTGTAACAAGTGCACCGCTGTGGTGAGAGATGCTGATAATGGGCACGGTTTTCTGGGAAATCTCTTTACCTTCCCCTCCATTTCTCTGAGAACCTAAAACTACTCTAAAAAATAATAGTCATAACTTAAACAAAAAGCCTACAGCCAAATTTATCAATCTTTTTAGTTGTGTTTTCTTCAATCTGTACAGTGGAAAGAATATCCTTACCCTGAAAAGTTTATGAACGCCTGCTGCATGGCAGACCCTGGTGGAGGCACTGGGGCTGTGAGAGGTTAGAGACACTAACTGAGCTTCCAGCCTAGTGCTGCTAGACTCAAATGAACAACACAGACAGCTAACTAACTAATTCAATAAATTGTTAGTTTGTGATAAGTTCAAGATCTCTTCTTACCGATACCTTATTTCTGACTAAAATAAGTTAATATGTGCTTTCAAATTTTTGTCTAGAAATCTCCTTAGCCAAACAGTTCTCCCTCAAGTATAATTTTTATTTTCCAGGTTACTGCAGACCATGGTGTGGTCAAAATAATACAAATTGTTTTCAGCATTCAATAACAATTCTTTCATTGTCTTTCAGGCTTACAGTCACCAAGAACATTCTAGTTTTTGCCTGCCACATGGTCTCAAAGAAAATGCCACAGGTTTTAGCTTTGCCTTTTGACAGTATCCCAATTGCAGGCACCACTTTAGGTATCAGGTAGGGTCTGATCAGGCAAACAAAACTAAAAATGACTTGGCATAGGGAACGCATCATAGAAATTAGACTGTATCTATTTACAGGAATCGGTGAAGAAGTCTACAGAAGACTGCTTACTCTGACTCTGGTTTTGGGGATGAGGTTCCTGTAGGTCAGCAAGACCAACAGTCAGGAAGAAAAACCAGAAGTGAATTGGGGAAGAGTGAGGACAAACTGAAACATACAGGGACTGAATGGACTCCATGAGAACCAGCTGCAGCCCATGTCTCACACCAGTTCTGACTTTGACGACACCAGTGACCTACAACTGAAACCACAGTCCTTTGCCACAGAGCTCCTCACATATACCTGATTAGGACTCAGAGAAAGTGAAAAATGAGATCTGAGCTGGAGGAGGTGGAGGAGCTGCTGGCCCAGGTGCTGCCCATGACCATGAGGTACGTCAGCAAACTGAGGTAACAAGTGTGAGATGCCATGACACCGGGCACCCTACCCTATAGAGTATAATGCCCTGTGTAGTTTCCACCTTTCAAAAGTGTATAAACTTCAGGTTATCTAGCTCTGTTCTCACAGCTGAAGGCAGTAGGAGGGCGCACATTGATTTAAATCTGATTTCTGTAATCACGATTCACACAATGCACGTTTTGTTCTGGGACTGACGTCTAAGAGGTAGTGGTATCTCCTACTGCGATGATTTTCTCTCCATCAACAGAGTAAAGAAGAACCCATGATTTATAGATTTTCAACTTTGGCTTTGGCTACAGAAAAAACAGAGTTAAATTGAGACATTCAGTATTTTTTTATTATCTTTGGTCAGTGTTTTCTATTTTTGATAAAAGTTTTCTCTTTATTATCACTCTTAAAAAATTGGGCCATTTAAACAATCGTTTAATATTTAATTTTGTAGGGCATCTCAAATAACTTCTGGAAGTAGGCTGAGCATAAATGTATTTGTGGTAGTTTTATAGCTGCTGCCAAAGGCTATTTTATTCTCTCTCCCTCTCTCTATCTGGTTTACTCTTTTCTCTCTTTCCCTCTCCCCCTCTCTCTCTCTCCCCCTTCCCCACCTTCCCGAGAAAAATCTTACTTTTTAGAATTGATAAGGAAATCTTGAAGTAAACGCAGATATTGCTACATGATTTTTTAAGGGAACAAGGTCTAAGGGCTCATTTTCATTGAACAGTTTTGCATACAATAAGAGAGAAGAAACCCCCCGGAAGAAAGAGGGCTCTTCCGATGAACAGCATAAGTCAGAGGCTTCCATTTTGCCAACCAATCTTCAGCTTTTCTTTATCTTATACAAGCATAAGTTAATCACATCATGCAAAACCAGGAAGAAAAGAATGTGATGAATTTTAGATTCTCATTGAGAATTAATAGTCTGATACTTCCCATAAATTTAGTGCCATCTCTTGAGTTCCTAATAATGCAGTACATGACAAGATAAATTGCTAGTAACTTTAAACAAATTACAGTTTTACCAACCTGAGAGGCAAAGCAGAAACTTGTGACATTTTAAAACTGTTCACAAGGCAACATGAAAGAACTCCCAATTAAAGCTGAAGGAAGTGGCAACCGTGAACCTACAAAAAGTTCTTGCTTCATATTTGCAAACACACTCCCCTCTCCTTTGTCATTTTGCACACATTTCTGTCTTACAGGCATCCAGCTTTATCCAGCCAAGAAGAGACAATGTAATAAGGGTCAAAAATAAGCACACATCACCATCTTTTTTTTAGTGTGTCCCCAAGTTGCCCAAGGACCTCATCTGAATCTTGGTCACCTACTTATCTCTCACAATGATTTACATAGTCTCCAATAAATATTAGATGATTGTTTTTTAAATGAATGAATGATGTTGAGAAATTATCTTAAGTGGACAGAACCCTGTGTGTATGTGTCTGTGTGTAGTAGAGAAAGAAACATGTTTTTTTTCCACTTACATATATCTGAAAATGGCCATGAAAGTGCCATCAGTATTGACTTTGGAGTTAATTTTAGCAAGTAGGTGATTCACAAATACAGGTAAATTTTAGCAAGTAGGTGATTCACAAATACAAGTAAATTTTAGCAAGTAGGTGATTCACAAATACAGAATTCATGAATAGTGAGGATTAACTGTATATGCAGTAATAGAAAAATCGGGACCCCTTAAGTTGAACCCAGTTGAATGCTCCAACTTTATACTGAGGTCTGTTATGTATCAGTGTGAGTTCAAGAGAAAGCAGAAACAAGTAGTTTCTATGACATGTTTCCTAGTAAATGTGCTTTCCCATTAAGTGTATGATGGGTGAGATACTTAAGCATTTGGCAAAGCAATAAGAATTCTGAAAAATAAAATAAAATAAAGCCTCTACTGTCTAAAGCCCAATGACAAAAATGGAGAATGTAAAATGATGACTTGACAAGTAAAATAGCAAAAAAGTCTCTTAAGGACCACGGCCAACCCTGTTTTAGTGACGTTTGGAGTGTCCCTGGGCTAGTGTGAGCCGTAGATGCCACTTCTGAACGAGAGGGAATGATCATTTCACTGGGTAAAACTACAGGGAATCTGGCTCTTGCTTTTATTTTATTTTTATTTATTTAATTTCAGTTATTGTTTTTAATAAATTCCTATTTTAGCCATTACAAGAGTATCTGTGGACATTAGAAAACAAATATTGTGACTATGCTTTTAGATAAGACCAAAAAAATCCAAAGAGATAGAACTGTCCCAAGAGTAACATCTTGAAGGGTCCTAGTAAGTTTTCGTGCAGAACTTCCTTTGAAAGCCCTCACTCTCGCTAGGCCAAGCCATCTGCAACCAAATGCTGCTGAAAATCCTAAACAAAGCAGTAGAAAACAACAAACACAAGGCAACACAGAAACTCTCTGTAATGCAGATTTTGTTGTTTAAAGGATTATTGAGATGTATAAACAAAGAATTATTGCAAAACTTAAGAGTGGACCCATGGAGGTGTTCAGTAACATAGCGGCTACTAATGTTTTCACCTCAGCTGTGAGCTAAGCAGTAATTCATGGGGAAACACAGGACCTTTTGAGACTGCTCTGTCCAGGCAGACTTCTGACGAATGACAGGCCTTGGAGTGTACTTCTCCATTGTAGTAGAGACCATTACCTGCAAACTATCTATTGTCTCTCTTTTTATTTCTAAGCTAACATAGTACACACTAAGCTTTGTTTACATTGAAATGTGGCCATGTGACTGAGTTATGGACAATTAGGTATGAGTGAAAGGCACTAAGTGAGATTTCTCTTTAAAGGGAACTAGTAAAGCTGGCATACTGCTTTCCTTCCCTTTCCCTGTCCATGACGGCTCTGAGGACAATCTGAGAGTGTGAGGACCAGTGTTCCATTCCAAGAATGGAGGAGCACAAAGTGAAAAGGAGACTGACTCCCTGTGGAAACTGTGAAGCCTCTTTACCAAGACTGGACTATCTGCCTCCAATGGGAAACTAAATGAACCCTAAGCTGTATAAGCTATTGAGTTTGGGGTTTCTGTGATTAGCAGCCAAATTCAATTTCTAACTGACAGACCCAGGAATGATACCCCTAACTGGAGCTCAAAAGTATCTGGTAGGTCCGGTGTGGAATACATTCAAGGCTTTCAACTTTCTTAGGAAATAAGAGGGACAGCATATAACACAGAGTGTAGGACTTTACATGCTGTGATCTGCAGATTTATGTAATCATTCTTGGGACAATGGCATTGAGTTAATAGAAAGATGAATTCAGGAAACAGCTTTCTCTTCCTTTGTTTCTTGGGCTTAACATAAAATGATGCGTGATGAAAACTATGACATAGCACACTTTTTTTTTAGAGAGGTGAGTTTCCAAGTTTTAGGGTCATATACTTGATTTTGAATAATCTTGTCTAAAATGTCTTTTGTAAATAGATATTTAAGTGATCCCGGGCATGGTATCCTGATAAAATGTAGATCATTTAAGATAAATGAAGTAGTCTTTCTTTGGACTTGATCACCAATGCTTCCAGGTACTCCTTTACATTTCCCCATCAATTCTACCCAGCTTCTGAAAGACCGGCCTGAGCTAAAACTGTTTGCTTCTTTGCCTTAATTTTGATGACAGCAAGTCCCTCCCAATTACTGCAAACAGTGTTGCAATTTCCTCTTTAACAAATGTTGGTGAAGAGGGGATGGGTGGAGGGCTGAGGAGGTGTGGGTGAGGCGTCAGTGATCCTACCTATGAAAATATGGCATAGCTTTGCTAAAAAAGGATAAGGATGAAAGATCTCTAAGCTGCTATGTATCCATCCATTGTTTAGTGCAGGCGACGCTGACTCACTGTCCTGCCTGCAAGGGGAAATCCTGTATTTCCCTCTCTGGGACTTAAGAGAGGCAGGCACTTCATTGTTCTGCTGGAGCCTTGGTGCCAGGTTTCAGGTGGCCTTTATAAATCATGGCATTGGAACTTGGGGATATAACTTCTTCCTCATCTATTGTTTGCACACTGGGTAGCATTGTGTTTGCATGCATGTGTGCGTCTCTCTATCCACCTGGGACAGTTCAGCCAGGTCTTGATGGGAACACCTCTCACACTCACCTTTATTCTCAGAAAGACCTAGTTTCAGCATTTGTATTGTATTAGGAAAACCTCACGTTAATTCTCAATGATTTATTTCATCATATTAATGAAATAGTATGTGAACTGACAATCATTACTATATGATGTACTCAGTGCTATTCTCATCAACTTACAGGGGACAAACCAACAATTTTAAGACATGGTGTCTGCTGAAAACAATAAGACGATTAACTTAAGAATAATGTGACCTAGAACTACCATATTTCCTCACACGTTCCCAGATGAGGTTGAGCAAAGCCATGAAGGATTCAGTAAGAAGCTGCATGGTCTATAGACAGTGAGGAATTCACCCAGAAGGTGGTAAGTGACTTGAGGAATTGAAATTCATGTAGATTCTAAATTAGGAGGTGGGGGAAAAGGCAACTGCAGCAAGAATCAGAATATGCAAAAGCTTGGAATCGAAACTAAGTAACATATTGGCGTAGAAGAGTAAATTCAAACCCTGTCTGAAAAAAAAAAAGATGATTGGCAAAGAGAATTAGTAGCCTTTTAAATTAGTTATTTAGGTGATGCTATATTAAGGAAAGTGTTTGAGCTTGATCCACCAGGAAACAGAGAGATGCTCAGGGGCATGATAAAACAATGTTTAAGAAGAAAAGTTGGCAAATGTTCATTAGTTATTAATGTATTGCTCATAAAGCAAATAATGAAATTAAAATTTACTGTTGACTTAAAAGGATTAGCTGTTTATTTACATTAAAGAATCAATTTATGGCCCTGGCTGGTGTGGCTCAGTGGATTGAGTGCCGGCCTGTGATGCAAAGGGTCATGGGACTGATTCCCCATCAGGACATATGCCTGGGTTTTGGGCCAGGTCCCCAGTAGAGGGTACGAGAGAGGAAACCACGCGTTGATGTTTTTCTCCCTCCTTTTTTCCCTCCCTTCTTCTCTCTAAAAATAAATGAATAAAATCTTAAAAAAAAGAATCTATCTCTGGACAAAAAAATAAACTATATTCAAATTACAGAAGGATGAAATAGGTAGGACAAAATAGAGAAATTAATTCTTTCAATCTTACAACATTGTGGGTGAAGAATTTCTCCTCAGCTATACGAGTATGCTTCCTATCATCTTCAAACAAAACAAAACAAAACAAGTACACTGGCAAATGCAGTCTGATGCGGGTTGCACAACTGACTTTAAAAAATTCTGCAATTTAAACTTAAGCTGGGACTCTCTACTAGTTGTTCCGAATTAGTGGGACCTGTAACAGCCATAGAGTGCAAACTCTGGTTTAATGCTCCGGGGATATAATTAGCCGGCAATTAGCTGGATGCATAGCAGTGCCACACGGCAACCAGCTGAACTCGCTGCCCATGTCCGCTGCACCCATGTCGCATAATCTGTTTTCCAACTCAGCTGCTGCAAATAAGATTTTGCACTTGGCAATTATTTTTGCTGAAAGTTGAGTTATTTGATAACTTCAAATTTATTCCAGTTACTGTTTCTCTTCCTCTACTTTTTTTACCCGGTTTATTTTTGTTTAGTACACTGTTGTTTATTTCTTCAGGTTCAATGAATTAACCTTTACAAAATTGTAAGATTTGAAGGATTTAATCTTTTTTCACTTGGTATCTTGGTTACTTTTTGTGGTGCTTCTCTTGAGTGAAATTGGACTCTCGTCTGTCATTTTGAGAGCAGTCCTGCTGTATAAAATCTTTCACTCTCTCCCTTTTGGGTCTTGTGGGTATTACTCAGTTACACGTCCAGAGCTCCTGGCATGCAGAGAAATGGCCAGTAGGTTTAACTGCAATAATTTTCAATAATTTTCTTTATTCTTATACAAAATACTTTTATTGAAGGACTTTCTAGGTAGAACACAGTCATCAGGATAATAACCAGATCACGTCTCAGAATATAACTTCTCTCAACCTAGAAAAGAAATGGTGATTTCATTTTTAATTTAGAGAGTGTTCTGGTGGTATGTGACCTTTTAGTTTCCAAGTTTTCAATTTGCATGTTCTCTTCATCATTTGCATATAATTTTCATATTACAGAGACTTGTCCTCACATCAAAGTAAGTTTTAAGATTAAAAGGTTTCCGACAAGTAAATAAACAAACAGTCTCGTGGGCCTTCAGTCTCCCTCGCTGACTGCTTTGAATTGTCAAGGCCAACATAGAGCGGGTCTCGGCTCAGGAAACGATCTAGCAACAAAGAAAGACAAGGTTGATATTTTTATTGCCAAAAAAATTACAGCTTCACATTTCAAACTTTTTAATTTATTTATTTTATCTTCTTGAGTTAGAGGAGCAGTTTCTCTGTGGCAGTTCACCATGAGTTTTGACCTGATTTTGATTTTGCCCATCAGGGAGCGCCAACAGGTTTCCACGACTCGAGTTTTACGGCGTTTCCTCACGCAGGCCAAACTCCTGAGTCACTGGCCGTGGGATTCAGTGCAATCTCTCTACTCCCCTTCCCTTCCTAGAAATCAGGAGGTTGGGCTGACTTCACGTAGCTCAAAACCCCAACCCTCTAATCGTGGAGATCGATTTTTCCAGCATGGCCAACCCCCATGTTGCAGTTATCCAGGGCTTCACCAGCAGCACCTCATTAATGTAAAACCACCTAGTGGCCCCAGGGGTTAACTATGAATAACAAAGTCACCCCTATCATTTAGAAAATTTCAAGGATTTAGTCTCTGTCCATGGATCCGGAGATAAAAACCAGTCAAAATCTTTACCATACGACAGGGTTCAATAAATTTAGCTACATTTATTAATGTTATGATACCATCGTGTATTGTAATAACTTTGTGAAGCAGGGAGAGCTTTTATATAAATTTTCACATGTGTTTTTTCAGAGATGAGAAAACAGTGAACATATGAGGGTGTATTCAGTTCAAGACAAAAACTTCTGAGACTCTTTACGAAACCAAATAATTTGAGTAAAGAAAAATGCGAGGCACTTCCCATATTTTCAATTTTCAGATTGTTAGCAAAGAATAAAAAGGCTAACTTTAACATATTTCTATAAATTAAGTCAAATTTTGAAATGTGTACATGAATTCTGTGTTAATTATGTATAACAACAACTAAAAAATAACTTCTATGGGAAAACTGATTAACTCATTTTTGGAAGAACAAATAGAGACGGAATGTAAGTCAGACTCCTCAAAATACAAACTACAGATGTTCGGCATATGCTGCTTACAATCATTATCGTTGGTAGCAAACGAGGAAAATGAACTCCTGTCAAAATGTCTTAGATTTGCCTATATCACTATAGGTTTGATTTACCTCATTTCCCTTTTCCGGAAAGCAATGACAGACTTAAAAGATTACATTAGCATTTTTATCCCTTTGTCACAGTGGGTTAGATGATGGCTTTGCATCTATTAAACAAAAATAAAGATATTAGAAGTGTTCTGCTGCAATTACGAGATGTAAGGAGTTTTATGGTTCGCTTATTTGCCCCAGCTGGGGTCTGACTCAGCAGATGAGCCCCATGAAAATGAGACTTGCTTCCCCAGAGAAGGTGCAAAAGGGAGAGTGAATTTAATAGGCCTTTGAGAAGGAATCTCAAGAGTATCTCTTCTGGCCTCCTTCCTTCAGACAGTTACATAATTCGGTAACAATACATACTTGAGAAAACTAAGGTCAAAGATTAGGTGACTGGATCAGGGATCTGTGGTAGCTCTTTAAATGTGATCTGTCTAAATACGGATGCTACCCAAACAAGGTAAGCCCCAAAGTCCATGAGTTTAAAATGTTTCTCAGCAATCCATTTACTTCATGGGAACATAATGTGATAGAAACTGTTAAAGAACTGTCTTTAGGTAAGATACTGAGACTTCTTCTGACAAAGGCATTCGTTGTTTTAGACATTCCAAGTTACCTATTTTGGATTGCATTCAAATAGAGGCTTTGCTTGTCAGGTTACTTGTGCCAGTTTAATGTGACTTATTTACATAATCATCTTCAAGTTTTAAGAGAAACTGGTTGGTCCATGGTGTTGGAAACTCTTTGTTAATATGATGTGTCAGCATCATAAGCCCTGGGTCAAACATCACAGGGGAATGTTTGGTTACTGTGTGAGTACAAGAGAAATTACTTTGTTTCTCGAAGAAAAGACCATAGAGAGAGGATACACCTAAAGACAGAGCCAGATGCAAACCATTACCAAGGCCCCAGACTGTTTCCACTTTTGGGTGAAGGGCAAAGTAAGGTGAAGTGCAGCCATAAACAATATATTAATAATTGGTTGCCTTTGTGGTAGAAAGTCCCTAAAACACCTCCTTTGGAGTAAGATCTGGTTTCTGCAGAATTTTTTCTTAACACGGACTGGTTATTTTACCCTGAAGAGTTCATGAGGTCTGTTTGTGATTCCAGCACCTGCCTGGACTGCTCAGGATTTTATATTGGAACATATCAGATGGACAAATGATTCCTGTTTTTTTTTGTGTATAAACAACTCACATAAAAAGAGGAATCCTCAAGAGAAAAATGGATGAATGGTAT